>OY986049.1:260981-447225 GCA_963920205.1 Stenodema calcarata | reverse complement strand
AGACCACCCTTCTGTTTAGATCATTAGGTCTAAATGTCTAGATCCTAAATGTTAGATTAATTATTATTATGAATTATCACTAATAATTAGTGATGATTCATAATAATAATTAAAAATAATGATTATTAATAATTTTATCAAGTAGGTACCTAGTGAAAATGATTATAATTTATTGTTATGTATTAATCATTTGTATTTAGTATTAATAATTATCATTATTAATTATGATTAATTAATACGATATAATTCTGAGGTTTTTAATACTACGTCGGTAATAATTTTTCTATAAAAGAAGTACCTACCAACAAACATTCGAAATTACCTTCATTTCCGTAGCACGAAACGTATTTCAGAACAAAAAACTCGACATCACTTTCAACCGTTTGATTCGTGTTGACAGGCTCAAACTTTGAGCCGTCATTGTGAACGAACGGCTGGTCGTACAAAGCTGCGGATGGTCTTCAAAAATTCTTAGGAATAAACTCTATCTAAATATGAAATAAAAAACATACCGTTCTATATGAATTTTTCGAGATATGGAATTTTCAAAATTTCAAAATTCGTTTTGAACCCTTTCCCCTTGACCTAGGGTTATGAAAAGTTTCGAGGATCATTGTGGGGCTGGTCCAAACCCAGAAACAAAATTTCGTAATTTTAACTCAACGCTAACTGGGCAAAGTGCCGCGGACGGCGTACGGACGGATTTTTCTTTATTCGATTTTCTGAATCTACGTATCTTGAAACGTAAACCAACAAATTTTGAGGGGGGGTTACAATTTTTTGGTTTATTATCTTCGATAATGAACCATTGGAATCGCCCAAAGAAAAAATTTTTTTAACCCCCCCTCAAAATTTGTTGGTTTACGTTTCAAGATACGTAGATTCAGAAAATCGAATAAAAAAAAATCCGTCCGTCCGCCGTACGCGCCACTTTGCCCAGTTAGCGTTGAGTTAAAATTACGAAATTTTTTTTATGGGTTTGGACCAACCCCACAATGGTCCTCGAAACTTTTCATAACCCTAGGTCAAGGGGAAGGGGTTCAAAACGAATTTTGAAAATTTGAAAATCTCATATCTCGAAAAATTCATATAGAACGGTATGTTTTTATTTCATATTTAGATAGAGTTTGTTCCGTAGAATTTTTTAAGACCATCCGCAGCTCTGTACGACCAGCCGTTCGTTCACAATGACGGCTCAAAGATTGTGCCTCACAACACGATCGTGACTCAAACTGTTGAAATACAGGTCCATTTTCATACTAACAAGCTCTTTGGAACATAATATGGCTTAAGTGATGTGGAGTTTTTTGTTCTGAAATACGTTTCGTGCTACGGAAATGAAGGTAATTTCGAATGTTTGTTGGTAGGTACTTCTTTTATAGAAAAGTTATTACCGACGTAGTATTAAAAACCCCAGAATTTTATCGTATTAATTAATCATAATTAATAATAATTATTATTATTGATAAATACGAATTATTAATACCTAACAATAAATTATAATAATTTTCACTAGGTACTTGATAAAATTGTTAATAATTAGTGATAATTTATAATAATAATTAATCTAACATTAAATGTTAGATTAATTTTAGGATCTAGACATTTAGACCTAGTGAAATAGACAGAAGGGTGATCTGTACAAAGAAGATAATGAACCGTTGTGACAAGAATTTGCAGAGTTTTTGGTTTATTATCTTCGATAATGAACCATTGGAATCGCCCAAAGAAAAAATTTTTTTAACCCCCCCTCAAAATTTGTTGGTTTACGTTTCAAGATACGTAGATTCAGAAAATCGAATAAAAAAAAATCCGTCCGTCCGCCGTACGCCGTCCGCCGTACGCCGTCCGCGCCACTTTGCCCAGTTAGCGTTGAGTTAAAATTACGAAATTTTTTTTATGGGTTTCGACCAACCCCACAATGGTCCTCGAAACTTTTCATAACCCTAGGTCAAGGGGAAGGGGTTCAAAACGAATTTTGAAAATTTGAAAATCTCATATCTCGAAAAATTCATATGGAACGGTATGTGTTTTATTTCATATTTAGATAGAGTTTGTTCCGTAGAATTTTTTAAGACCATCCGCAGCTTTGTACGACCAGCCGTTCGTTCACAATGACGGCTCAAAGATTGTGCCTCACTACACGATCGTGACTCAAACTGTTGAAATACAGGTCCATTTTCATACTAACAAGCTCTTTGGAACATCATATGGCTTAAGTGATGTCGAGTTTGTTGTTCTGAGGTGCGTTTCGTGCTACGGAAATGAAGGTAATTTCGAATGTTTGTTGGTAGGTACTTCTTTGATAGAAAAATTATTACCGACGTAGTATTAAAAACCCCAGAATTATATCGTATTAATTAATCATAATTAATAATGATTATTATTAATAATAAATACGAATTATTAATACCTAACAATAAATTATAATAATTTTCACTAGGTACTTGATAAAATTGTTAATAATTAGTGATAATAATTATCACTAATTATTATTGATAATAATAATTAATCTAACATTTAGGATCTAGACATTTAGACCTAGTGATCTAGACAGAAGGGTGATCTGTACAAAGAAGATAATGAACCTTTGTGTCAAGAATTTGCAGAGTTTTTTTTCTTTGGAGATTCCAATGGTTCATTATCGAAGATAATAAACCAAAATTAATCAGTTGAAGCAATTTTCAATTAAATTGAAACTGCAACATTGTTCTTATTATATCGTTTGCCTATAATTAATTTTAATGTCGGCCAAGTTGACTTCCATTCAAACAATGCACTTTATTTCAATCTAATTTATTTAAGTAGGTACCTAATTCAAAAATTATTTGGTTTGAAAATACACGCATGTTCACCAACAATCTTTCATTTCGTGGGTTATAATTTTATCTTTACAGTTTTCTGAGAAATTATTTATTTTAAAGGTACTGTACTTAGACGTATTTTATCTTACGAGATATGATTTTATGATAAAATGATTTAAATGATAAATGATTTTATGATATGATTTTATCTTGTCGAGATATGAACACTTACGTACCAGAATACGCTAAAAACTAGGGTCAATGCTAGATACATTCCAGTTTCTAGTCCTAGACCAAGTCAATTAATTAACCAAGACCGTTAAATGGGATTCTGAAATTCGGAATTTCAATTCGGAAATTGTTGAGTTCTGATATCTGATAGCGATAGAAGAAGAAGGTTACTCTGATCAAAACCGCCCTCAGCGCTACCTGCCGGAATAGTTCGGGTCGTTCCAGCAATTCAGTTCACGAACCTAACAGTTCTTGAACTCATCCCCACTACTCCTGAACTGGTTCGTGAACTCAGTTCATGAACACGGTCAGGTTGGAACATACCTTAAGCAAAGTGGTTTTTAAGAATAAATGTTGAATCTACTTATCACTTTTTGGCCCTGTCAAGTTATTGAATCCTTACCGAGCACAGAAAATTGCAATTGCAACATGTTCAATAACATGTATGGGAAATAGAAGAAACCGACCAACTTACCACTTGCTCAATTCTCACCAAAATCGAATTGCTACCTACACGCAACTCTGAACTAAAACTAGCAGGGTAGCTCGCAGTTTGCTTTCTAGTTTCCGTTTTTATTACAAAAACGATTTGAAGCGGAAGTAAACCGTGAACTATGAAGGTAGGCACAATCAAATCGATAATGACTAATGATTCACTGATACTACGACAAACAAACAAAACACAAGTTGAGGTTGTGAAAGGAGCAAGGCACCGACTGGAGGCGGTATTTGTGGGCGTTCTACTTCTCCGTCAAATCGTTCGTAAAAGTGGGAGGAGTGAATTAAAAATTTATCGAGCAACCATGGTATGTTGGTCGTTTTAAACACAGACCAAGTGCAAATTACGCTAAAGAAGTAAAGATGATTTTTACCCTTCAATCCGGACACAAGAACCCTCCAAGGATACCTATTGTCGTATGACGCAAGATTTCCACGAACAATAATATAGGGCATCGATAAGATGATACGAGATAAGGAATCCACCAATCCTCTTTAACGTGAGACGCAGCCCATACGAATTAAAAAATAAGGCCTGCACGAAATTGATTGAATCACGAGAGGCACACACGCGAATCTCGTACTACTCAACGATGAAAATGTTCGGCGCGATTCGTCTACAGACTAGAACGAGAACGCCTATCAACAAATCGCGATCATTTCTTGGGAAATTCAGTGCTACCAACACACTGCCACATACCTTTCATCTGTTTCACATCCTCCAAACTTCTGGTTTCTCCCCCTAAAAAGAACCGAAATTGCGCTGTTCCACTTGAAATTTCTCTTTAATGTGAACGTTTGGCTTCTTTTGGAACGTAACCTACGTAACCTTGATCATTTTGGTTATCTTCATAATAGTGGTATTGAACTATCGATAGTTTCGGTTTCCGATAGTATCGATGATTTTTCCAAAAACTATCGATAGTACTATCGATAGTTTTAACACCTGTCTCTTTTCAGAAGTCTTATCAAAATTTGATTTGGTATAATACAGTATGGTATGATAGGAAAGAAATTCGTATGGTATGGTATGAGTACGGTGAGAATATGGTATGGTGCCGATTTGCAACACAGTCTGGTATAGACAGAAGGGTGATCTGCACAAGGAAGATAATAAACCGTTGTGTCAAGAATTTGCAGAGTTTTTTATTTCAATGTGCCAAAGCAAAGACATAAAATGTCAATAAAAATTGTCATGTCTGATTAATTTGTCATGTCTGATTTTTTTTGTTTGTTTGGCCATTTTCGCCATAGGTATACCATGATGCCATGATACACCCGTGGGGCCTTGAATTGCGTATACATACGCAATTCAAGGCCCCACGGGTGTATCACTATTTCGGAACATTTTCAACACAATGATCATTAATTTCTAGCCTTCTTTCTTAATTGCCTTTTCCAGTTCTTTCCCAGACGAAAAATGGTCAAACAAACAAAACATTTAATCAGACATGACAATTTTTATTTATAAAATACTTGGGTATTTTCCAAAAAATAATATTTAGCCTAACTAGCCTAACAATCAATTAAAAAAAAAAAAACTGCAAATTCTTGACCATTTGGAAAATGGACCCGACAGGCTGCCTCTCGATTCACTCTCATGTTGACGATTTTCGAACTGCTCCAACTTTAGCCGTCATTGTGGAAGAACGGCTGGTCGTACAAAGCTGTGGGTGGTTTTAAAAAATTCTAAGAAATAAACTCTATCTAAATATGAAATAAAAAACATACCGTTTGATGGGAATTTTTCGAGTTTTGAAATTTTCAAAATTTCAAAATTCGTTGTGAACCCCTTCCCCTTGATCTAGGGTTATGAAAAGTTTCGAGGATAATTGTGGGGTTGGTCGGAACCCGTAACAAAAATGTCGAAACTTTAGCTCAACGCTAACTGGGCAAAGTGCCGCGTACGGCGGACGGACGGATTTTTTTAATTCGATTTTCTGAATCTACGTATCTTGAAACGTAAACCAACAAATTTTGAGGGGGGGTTAAAAAAAAGTTTTCTTTGGGCGATTCAAATGGTATTATCGAAGATAATATAAACCAAAATCACAACCCAAAATCGACATGTAAATGACCTAACCATAAGTCGTTTTGGTTACCAAGGAACTTTTACACATGTATTTAAAAAAATAACTTGAGGTAAGGATTATCTCTATACTAGGTAATTCTAATAACTGCTGGGAGACCAGAAAATATCGGACAAATAATGCTAAGAACAAAAGAATAAAATTTATTCTTTTGTTCTTAGCATTATTTGTCCGATTTGAAAACACGTACATACGTAATGCAGGTGGAAATTGAACAAAATTACCAGAGAGGAAGAATCTACTACTCTGGTTTTTTTCTTGATCAGTGCCACTTTTGTATTCATTTAATTTCCTCTTGATCAGCGCCACTTTTGCATTCATTTAATGAATACAAAAGTGGCGCTGATCAAGAAAAAACATCCACTGATAGTATCGAACCATTGGAATCGACTAAAGATTTCCATTGATATCCAGTCTACGTCATTAAAATTTGGTGATGTTGAATGAAAATTGCTCGAGCCAAACAATTACATAACTCATTGAAGATCTAAAATTTTCTTGGTTTCCACATAAATCTCATCCATTTCACCTGCTTTTGGGAAGTGTTTGTATCTACTACCCATGGAAGAAGTGGAGGCTCACTTCCACTTCTTCCATGCTACTACACTTGATAGCTGCGTTCGCATGGATGCGTAACGTCCGTACTGCGTAGTGGGTGAAAAGTAGTGGGGACTGCAGGACGTTCAAATGGTTGCGTAAAAAGCACAAGTGCGCAGTCCTTTACTACGAGGCCTTGCATTCCCTCCCAGCTTTGCTTTCGGGTCCATTTCTCACTAAATGAACAATTAACAACAAGAAAAATGTATTTTTGTTGTTGTTGTTAATTGTTCAAGTGGACGCAGTTGGTGGCATCCGCCAGAGTTTCAACGACCATGAGCTTGCCAGCTCAACAAACGAAATAGGTACCTACGTAGTCATGACTACGTACCTATTTCGTTTGTTTTCTTTCTGTATTTATGATTAAAAATTTTATCATAAAATTTAAAACGATTTAATCGTTTTAACATTTTAAACGTGGGTCAAAGATGGATGACAATGCAATATTCACTAGGTTTCTTGTCTGTAAATTGTTTAAACAATAACTATTAGTTTTATTAAAGTTGGATGATGACCTAAAGTTTCATCTATCACTTCGTGAATTAGATTATGGTGATATGTACAAAGAAGATAATAAACCGTTGTGTCATGAATTTGCGGAGTTTTGAACCATCATCAAATTGAACCACCAGCATAATATGCTTTCTTATCCGACTTTCTTAATATTATTAAGAAAGTGTTTTACGCTCGTTTAATTGTCTCGGATCTTAAAGGATTCAACTCAGTAATTATGAAAATATTCAAGAACACTTTATTGAACACTTCTCCGTCACATGCCAACATCAGAATAACCTTCTTACTTGAAAACCCCCCAGTCTTCCAAAACCAACAACAACAACAATGGATACAAGACACAATCCTACAACATCCCCCTTCAAGATGGGAAACATCTTAGTCCTTGTAACGTAATGGTTTCTTGATTGCCCTTCCAGAACGAGTCACTGTAGGTGCTGGAGATTGCTGGTTGAGCATTGGCTTTTGAGAGTTAGCTTTTGCCGGAACAGTGGATGGAACGCTTGGGGTTGCAACTTTATCTGGTAGTTGAGATGGAGGTACCATAGGGTCCATGGTTGATGGTGATAGAGTAGACGTCAAAGATTTCTGGCTTTTACTCGAAGTTGCTGCAATATCAGGCTCTCCATGTATGGTAGGGAAGGTGGATTCATCTTGGTCTGAGTCCAGGTGTCCATCCATGTAAGGTGCTGGGACAAGATGTATCCTGTTTCGTCGAATGGTCCTTTTGTGAGTCTCAATCAGATAAGAACGAGGTTCATCAAGTTTCTTGATAACGCGTCCATGGCGACGGATATCTGTAATCCAAACTATCTCTCCCTCTTTGAGCTCAGGGAGGTCGTTTGCTCGATGCCGCTTGTCAAAGTTCCTCTTGTATCTTGCTTGGTAGTTCTCTTCCCTCTCCTGAAATCTATTGTCGTTTCTCTTCTTTCCCACTAATGTGGATCGTAGATTATTTCGAAGGTTTCGGCCAAACATCATTTCAGCTGGGAGAAGTGCCATTTCCTTGTTCCCTTTGTTCTTTTTTAGGATGTTCTTTGCTGATTTAACTGCTGCCTCTGCTGCACCGTTGGCTTGATGGTGATGAGGGCTGCTTCTAGAAGTTCTGAAGCCCCATTCATCAGCAAATTTCTTGAACTCTGATGACTCAAAATGGGAAAATTGTGTTCCACTGTCAGAGAATATACAAATGGGAATGCCATATCTGGAGAAAATATTCTTGCAAGTTTGGACAATGTCACTAGCCCTCATTTGAGACAGATGTTCAATCTCAAAAAATCGGGAATAATGGTCCACAATGACAATATACCATTTGTCATCTAACTTGAACAAATCGAGTGATACATGTTGCCAAGGATAGTCTGGTATCTTCCGTGGAATCAATGGCTCGTGGTGGTTTGACGAATTCTGAATGCAATTTGGACAGGATTTGATCTTTTGCTCAATTTGCCAAGATATCCCTGGCCACCACATAGTCATCTGAGCTCGTCGTCGAGTCTTTGTGATCCCTTGATGTCCACTGTGTAGTCTTTCAAGCATTTCTGGCCTCAGTACAGATGGAATTATCATGCGACATCCTCGCAGTAACAAACCGTCAACACAGCTTAACTCGTCCCGAATGCTGTAGAACTCTTGTAGATCAGAAGAAAGTTCTCAGCAGGACCCACAATTGCTCGTACCTTATCTGGGTCCGGTTGAATCCCATTTTTTGAGACAATGAACCCCAGAAAGGTTACACTTTCTTTACAAAATTCAGATTTCTTTTTGTTCAGTGTAATCCCTGCATTTTGAATTCGTAGCAAGACTTCACGCAGACATTTGTTGTGTTCATCTTTTGTACGTCCCCAAATTAAGAAATCATCCATCAGATTTATGCAGTTTTTTGCTCCACTCACAGCTTCTGACGCGCATCGCTGGTACTCTTCTGGTGCACTTGATATCCCAAAAGGTAAGACTTGAAATTTGAATCGACCAAACGGCGTAATGAATGTTGTATAGTCTTGAGATTCGTTTGCCAGTTTTCGTTGCCAGAATCCTGAGTTAGCATCAATCTTGCTGAAAAATTTTGCGTCATGAAGTTCAGCCAAACATAATTCGACATTTGGAATGGGATGATACGGCCTCTTCACACTTTCATTTAATTTAGAAAGATCCACACAAATTCTGACACTTCCGTCAGGCTTGGTGCACACCAATCTGTTGAATGCTCTACTGGAACAATGACATTTTTTCGCACCATGTCATCAAGAGCATCTTTTACCTTTGCTTTTAACGCCAATGGTAAGGATCGTGGGGAAGATATTGCATGGGGTTTAGCATCCCCCTTCAGCTCGATTTTGTACTCCCCTTTCATTTTTCCCAAGCCTTGGAACAACTTTGGAAATTCAGCAACCCAGTCAACGTCGGAATTAAGTGCAAATATCCGCTTTACTAGGTTCAACTGTTCACAAGCACGTCGGCTTAGCAGTGGAATAGAAACATCTTCTGAAACATATGCAGTTTCAACAACTTTTGAATCCTTATGTTCCAATTGCACTTCCAGTGTCCCTACAATATTCAAACGTTCTTGTCGCTTTGCACTATATACCCGAGTGTTGCAGCCTTTCAAAGGTAACTCTTTAACCAGGTCTTTTAGTGTCTCCACTGGTATTATGGTGATATCAGCTGCTGTATCAAGCTTGAATGTAACGTCTTTTATGAATTTCCCAGCACAGCATACTTTCAGCTTCTGAGACCAAGCTTGATCACCACTCATCGTGCAGTTCACTGACACCTCGGGTATATAGGCATTATCATCAGAGTCAGAACCTTCGATCTCTCTGATATTCCTACCTTGCCCTGTACAGCATCGGCTGTAATGACCGATTTCCATGCATCTTCCGCATTTGGCTTTCCTTGCAGGACATTCCCTCAATTCGCTATGCCAGTCGTGACCGCATCTTCGACATTTTTTACCATCTCCACCTTTAGCCTCATTTTTCACAAACTTTTTCTGAGTCTTGTCAGGTCTATACGTACTTCTACTCGTTTTGTGATTAATAGTATTAACACTATTGCCGTGGAGATCATCCTTTTGTCGCTTCAGCTCCTCATGTTGCCTAAGTGTTGTAACAGCCTTTTCGAGAGTTAGTTGGGAATCGAGCTGCAGCCTATCACTAATAGATGTATCTTTCATACCTATAATCAGTACTAGAAGCACCATATCGTCAGTACTAGAAGCACCATATGGGATCCGCTCCCCACCTGGTGTTTGTGAATGATCGCAAAAGATTATAGTACGGTTCCACCTTCATCAGCGTCTCATTCACATGACGTGACCAGTCCAATTTAGACGTAAGGTGAATCCCCGGAAACTTTACAGTACGGGCTACTGGAATCAACATTCCTCCTATTTCCACCTCCTCAGTGAAATGTAAGCGCCTCCGTCTCGAGAAGGGACAGAGCACTGATTTACGTGGGGCAATAGATAGACCAAGGGAATCAAAATGGTTGTCTACCACTGACAGAGCTTCACCCAATAGTTCTTTGCAGGTTTCTGGATCCCGAGAGGTTGTGTAGATGCACAGATCGTCGGCGTACTGGAGCAGCCTAACATCTTCTGGGAGCGCTGAGTCCAGCTCTGAAACGTATATCCCATACAGGATTGGGCTGAGGATGCTGCCTTGGGGCAGACCTTTCCACATTGTTGGATATTGCATGATGTGGACCATAATATGGACCATAATATTATTATGGTCGTTTCACAGAAAAGTTGCACAATGTTATTCGCCCAGTTAGCGTTTTGCTAAAATTACGAAATTTAGTTTACCGGTTCGGACCAACCCCACAATGATCCTCGAAGCTTTCCATAACCCTAGGTCAGGAGGAAGGGATTCAAATCAACTTTTGAAATTTTAAAAATTTCATAACTCGAAAAATTCCATTGGAATGGTATATTTTTAAGTTCACATTTAGATACAGTTAAATGTTAAGCATTTTTTAAGACCATACACAGCTTTGTACGACCAGCCGTTCGTTCACAATGAGTGCTCAAAGGTTGAGTCGATTTAAATTTGTCAACACCACAGCTCTTTGGAACATCACATGGTTGTTGTGATGAAGATTTTTGGTTTAATTTGTTCTGAGGTACTTTTCGTGTTATAGTAATTTCGAATGTTTATTGGTAGGAATTAAAAACCTACTTCACCTAGGTACCTACTTCATTTATAGAAAAATTATTGCTGACGTAGGTAGGTGGAATTAAAAACCCCAGAAATAAACCGGGGTGTGGAAAAATGTGCTGATGATAAACATAAACCGGGGTGTGGAAAAGATGTGCTGATAACTGGAACACTTTCCCTGTTGATAACTGGCAAACTAACAAAATAATAATATCCATGTTGGTCTGTATCCATGTATCATGGATACTACGTGTGATAAATTTGTGCTCCTTGAATGATTGAAAATCGTCGGTTTCTGAATTTAATATGAAAAATCAAGTCGATATCAAAATTGAAAAATATCAAAATATAAAATGTTCATCCAGGAAACGGCAAACTGATCTTTCCTTCCTTACAATACAAAGAAACGTAATTTGTGTTGTTTTGCTGGCATCCTGTAGGCTTGCATCTTGTCGGAACTGAATTCTTTCTTTCTCCCCCAGTTCTTCCTTGCGTGAAGTTCGGTGCCGTGTCGCATTTATCCCGTTTTATCAACCCCATCTTTCATCATGAGGATCTACAAGGATATTTTTACTGGTAAGCGGATTTCTGTGAACTATTTTACAACAACCCGCATATTCCGGAGACTTCTTCCGCCAATTTAATCGGTAGCAACATGAAGTCGATGACGTCCCTCCCACCAAGAAGTCGCTGTCTTCGTAACAGTTTTTCATTTTACCGCAATCAACACGTGTTCTACAATTTCAATAATTTGTGTTGCATACGTGAATTCATTCGTTGTAGGTAAATATTTGTTCAACCGCATGATTTTCCGTTTATTTGGGATCAAAATTGGTATTTTAGATGGTGTAACCGCGTTTATGTGGTGTAACCTCACCCGTCACATACCGTTACCTACTAGTCGTTCTAGATAACTAACCTATTGATATCGCCACGTCAAAAGATAACTCACCTATTTCGAAACCTGCAACAATCTGGCATTGACGTTTTGTAAATATCCACTGAACAATTTCCCTGACTCGCAATGTTCACCTAACCTGTTGTTCATCTTGTCAGATGACCACTCACTCCGTGGAATGACTAGGTATATCTCCTGACACTACGTATTTCGTATTGCCTCCCTCCGTACTTTCTGGAAATGTATAAACTCGACGCAAGACTATCATGTGGGTTGGTGTGTGATAGAAGGAACATCCCCTCAAGTATAATCATGACATTGTGTTGTACATACCTACCGCGTTGTGTTCCATTGGTCATCATTGTTGAATATTTCAATTATTGTTTATTCGTATTTTAAATGTTTGTCTTATCAATTCCAACGCGAGCAATTATTTCCCATTATTGTATTTGTATCTTGGAATCATTAGGTGGTAATTTGATCAAAACTTTATGTTGGTACATTATATCATATTTTCAATGTGCACGTTGATAGTTGTGGTTACGTTGCTTGAAGAAAACTTCACGATACTAAGTATTCAAGTGTTATACAGCTATTCCTTGACATCTGCTGAAAATAACGGTCCTAGTGTCCATCAGAATCTGAAGCCACTTGAAACCAACCACCATGTTGACACCACTCTGCCTTTTCAGCAGTACGATTGTTGATATTTGTTTAGGTTTATTTATTCTAAAATACAAATGTTTGTACGATTTATGGGCGAAGATTGTGCAGAGGGCGACCCAAACCGTAATGTTTTTATTGTTTGATGGATCTTACTCAGGGCTCTTTTGGTAAAAAGAAGTATCTGCAAGCCTTGAAATAGTTGGGATGTATGCAACAGGATACAAGAATAATCGCGAAGACCATAATAATAAATATAATATTATTATGTTTATTGAGAGTTTGAGCGGGTTGATGATTGGTTAATCAAATTTAGTTTTACGCTTGTGATTCGTGTGAGATTCATTAATTCATCATAAAATGATCATATTACTTATGCCAATGCCTAATTTTCTCCGAAAATTATCTTTATTAGTATTTTGATCACTGGATCCAAATTTGTTTAGGGAAGCAGTAGGTCAGCATCAGCTTCAGCATTTTTAGTGTCTATATCGGTTTGTGTTTTGGAAATACACCTAATAGTTTCCTTCATGTTCGTGTTATGTATTTGTTGTTGAAATTTAATGCTAAAAAAAAAAAAAAAAAAATGACCAGATATCCACCAAAATTTGGTGACAGTAATAGATTCACAGGTGTCACAGCCAGACTCTGAACAGCCTGCATTCTGGATAGTAATGGGAGACAATGGGGGATTTAGGAGTCGAGTGAATGAGGCAAACTGTAGCTCTTTCAATGTTCAGTGTCAATTAATTCCGTATAATATACGGAATATTATTCCACCTATTTGGACCGTTAGTTCCAGATTCAGCCAATTCATGAGTAGGCAAAATTCGTATCAATCTGTGCTTTGGTTTATTATCTTCAATATTAAACCATTGGAATCGCCCAAGAAAATACACCCCCCCCCCCCCCTTTTCAGAATTTGAGGGTTTACGTTTCAAGATACGTAGATTCCAAAAATCGAATTGAAAAAAAAAAAAAAAAAACGTCCGTGCGGTGTACGTATGAACACAAACGATGTGCATATTTATAATCGTATCCTAATCGATGGTCACATAATATATTATTTCATAAATTGCAGGTGATGAGATGTTCTCCGATTCCTACAAAATGAAGTTGGTTGACGACGTCGTCTACGAAGTTTACGGCAAAGTAAGTATGAGTGCAGCTACAGACGTTTGAGCGATTTCTAGTGAATTCGAACGTAATTGTGCGGTGTCGGTGCGTCCCGAGCCTCCTAGATTTCCGTTTTGTCGGCGCCACTTTTCCTGGGGCACAAAATCGTTTCACCCTTCGTGTCTTGTAGACCTAAAAAAAGGGTAACTTGCATAAGCGCATGTATCTACGATTTTTAGCGAATTTTCGAAGAAAATGTAGCTATTTTTCTTGGTCCAAAATTTTTAAAACTCGAATTTTCGAAATTTTCATACCAAAATCCGTTTCAGACCATCCTGAATCCACTGCCAAAAGACACCAAAAATTATATATATATATACGTTCGGTTGTGGAAATGAAAGCACTCGCAGTGATATACTGGATAAATATTTTCACAGGAGGAGAAAATAGAAGGATATAAACACTTAATATATATCCACAATTGTAAAGCTTAATGAAATTTTCGCATTACAGCGTCGTCAGCCCGGGAAGAAATATATATATAAATATATTATTAATGATGTTGAGGGATGTCGAGGGTCGGTCAACCCTCGACATCCCTCAACATCATTCTTACTGACGGTCAAAAAAATCACACACACTTATATTATTAATATAATAAAATATTATTAAATTTATGTATGTGTCATTCCAGACGATAACTCTCGATAGAACTGAGATAAAAAGTTCAAATTTGCACAAAAAATCTGTCTTGGCAATCGACAGGCTAAGTTCGTAGATGGGCAGAATCAGACCACTCTAAGGGGGGTTTTAGGGGGGGGGGGGATTCCTCATAAATTCCCAAAATGGAACATTTTGACAAGTGACACCCCATTTCAAAGGTTTTTTTAATGCTGAAGACGATGGTGTATTATATAAAAATTTTGGTGTCTTGGCTGTGGATTCAGGGTGGTCTGAAACGGATTTTGGTATGAAAATTTTTCGAAAATTCGAGCTTTAAAAATTTTGGACCAAGAACAATAGCTACATTTTCTTCGAAAATTCGCTAAAAGTTATGGGACACTTTTCATCAGAAATTAGTTGTAGAACCGATCCCGGGCCGGTGATACGACCTTAACTTAACCCTGACACCCTGTATAGTAATCCTGTATTTCATCCAAATTTCTGGAGAAAGGATGAGCTCGGAGATCCGACATTTTGAATCACAAATAACCCTCGATGTTTAGTCGATGTCTGTTCGTAACTCTGCAACTAAAATTTACTCTGTAACAATGGATTTGTCTTTGTCTTATGCAGCTCGTGACTAGGAAACAGGGCGAAATTCACATCGACGGAGCCAATCCATCGGCTGAAGAAGCCGACGAAGGGACCGAAGAGGGCCTCGAATCCGGTGTCGACGTCGTCCTCAATCACAGGCTCTGCGAGACCTACGCCTTCGGCGACAAGAAGTCCTACACAGCCTACCTCAAGGACTACATGAAGAAGCTCGTTGCCAAATTAGAAGAGACCAAGCCTGACCAAGTCGAGATTTTCAAGACCAATATGAACAAAGTCATGAAGGACATCCTCGGAAGATTCAAGGAACTCCAATTTTTCACTGGTAAGAGGCATTGAGAATTTATAGTGTGCAATTTGTGGGTAAGGACAGTATTTTACCTCTAGTTCTCTGGGTATCTTTCCTGCTATCGACTCGCTACTGACCATCATTACGTATCTTTCGACACCTGTAACTATAAGATAAAATGGTCGTAATGGGCTGAAATTCACAACGATACGTGTAGATCAGGCCCTGGAGTTACCCACGTGAGTTCTAGTTACGTTTTAGATTTTTTAGCATGGAACATGCTTTAGCCTTGGGCTAACTAGCCGAAAAATGTCACGCGGAATGTGTCACGAAAAATTGGTCACAAAAAATGGGTGACGAAATTTTTTAATGATTTTCACGTACAACCGAGTCGTTTCTAGGGAAATGAAACTTCTTTAGTTTTCATCGGACAAAAATCGTTCTCCATTCGTTGGAAAGCTCTCGATTTATCACGCATTTATGTCGCAGTTTTATATTTATCTACGAGATATTAATCCAACAATGCGATGTTATAAATGGTTAGTAAACTCGTAATATTGCAAGATTGATACTACAAATTATATAAGTTATTTCAGTTATCAATAACCAATATTGGCCATCACTTCGAATGATTGTGGGGAATAAAATAAAAAAAATATATTTTTTTGTATTTATTAAATTATAGTACAACAGTAGTATAGTACAAAGGAGTTACAAAATGCTACGACTCTTTTTAAGTCTATTGTACGTTTTAAATGAAAAAGAAACGTGATTGAACCTTGGTTGAAATGCCAAAAGATACCAAAAATTACGCTGAACACGATGGTGAAATCAGAATTGCGATGTCTTATTCCGTTCTCAAACTGAAGGACATTTAAGATGAACAACCGTTACTTGGTATGTTCTTCATGGTTAGTCTGCTCTAATCTGATGACGGACTGCCATAACGCAATACTGACTTCACCATCGTGTTCAGCGTTGAAATGTCCAGAAACTGTTGGGGGTGGGAGGGGGGGAGGTTCACCCGTAAATTCCAAAAATGAAACGGTCTGTCAAGTGACACCTAATTTTTAAGGTTTTTACACGCTGAATAAGATGGGGAAGTCAGAATTGCTATATCTTATTCTGATCTAAAACTGGAGCACTTTGAAGATGAAGAAACTTGTTTGATACTTGAGATATTCTTCACGGACGTCATGTTCTTGAATGGAGACATTTTACATCAAATCAATTATTTCTTCGAAAATTCGCTCTTATGGCCATGCTGCATGACTGTGGATTTATAATATTTTATTGGTATTATTTTAATTATTGCTATATAATATATAGCACTATATATACTATATTATATATATATCTTATTCCGCTCTCAAACTGGAGTAATTTGAAGATGAAGAAACGTGGTTGATACTTTAGATGTTCTTCATGGACATCCATGTTCTTTGATGGAAACGTTTTACCATGATACCAATTATTTCTTCGACAATTCGCTCTTATATGCTGCATGACTTTTTTTTTTTTTTGGGTTGATGTTAATTTTTTCTTATTTTTTCGGTTGACTATTTTGGCGAGAAAAAAAGTCCTTGGAAAAATCGTGTAGGACAAAATGAACTATTACTTATCAAAAACTAATTGAAAAAATGATGAAAACGCACTCAATTTTAAATTGGAGAAAACTAGAAAACTTGCGGGACTTTACTGCCTTGAGGAATCAGCAACAACTGATGACCCCTATGTGTTTTCAAATGTTTTGTTGAGAGAGAGAGAGAGATGTCATCTAGTGACCCGGATCACGGGAAACCGTCTGATTACGAGCATGACATGATAGTTTTTGTTGGCACAGCATGTTCTAATAACCAGCATCATTTTGTATGATTCTGGCAGCAATTCATGCGAAATGAAACGCTAGGGGATCTTTCAAAGTTTTGATATCTTTATGAATAATCATTTCTGAATCCCTGAACTACAAATTTGCCAGCTCATAGCTTTCAACAAGAGATGGCTTCTTGGTAAAACTTGAAACTAAAACCTCTGCAAATTCTGACACAAAGGTTCATTATCTTTTTTGTGCAGATCACCCTTTTGTATAGATCACTAAGTGATTGAACAATAATTATTATGAATTATAATTAATTATTGATAATTATTATCAAGTAGTCTAAATTATTATTAATTA
Organism: Stenodema calcarata; assembly: GCA_963920205.1. Taxonomy (NCBI): domain Eukaryota; kingdom Metazoa; phylum Arthropoda; class Insecta; order Hemiptera; family Miridae; genus Stenodema; species Stenodema calcarata. Next base: position 429,915 of record OY986049.1, on the reverse strand, counting down.
GTATCAACGATTAGTAGTAATTAACTCTGAAAACCATGTAATGTGACCCAGTCAGCTGGGTCAGTATGGACTGCCAGGCTACCGCATTATGCACCCTCATGTTGACGACTTTTGATCTGCTCCAACTTCAAAACCTCATTGTGAACAAACGGCTAATCGTACAAACCTCTTAGATTTAAAAAAACTCCAAATTCTTGACACAACGGTTCATTATCTTCTTTGTACAGATCACCCTTCTGTCTAGATCACTAGGTCAAAATGTCTAGATCCTAAATGTTAGATTAATTATTATTATCAATTATCACTAATTATTAACAATTTTATCAAGTACCTAGTGAAAATTATTATAATTTATTGTTAGGTATTAATAATTCGTATTTATTATTAATAATAATTATAATTAATTATGATTAATTAATACGATATAATTCTGGGGTTTTTAATACTACGTCGGTAATAATTTTTCTATAAAAGAAGTACCTACCAACAAACATTCGAAATTACCTATTGATATGTACATAGTTGATTTTGCCCCCGGAACTAATCCTGACACTATCCATGGAATCACAAAATTTTATTCGTCGAAGGTAAAATTCGAAAACCTTAAACCGAATAAAATTGTGTCACAATGCAAGAGATGCCAATCATGGGCACACACCAAAAACTACTGCACGAAAATGGAGAGGTGTGTTAAATGTGCTGGCTTCCATGCTACAGAAAAGTGCACCAAACCTCGCGACACCCCAGCCAAATGTGCAAACTGCGGAGATTCGCATACAGCAAACTACCGCAAATGTCCAGTGGCTATTGAAGCTGCCGAGATTCACAAAAAACGATCTCAAGGTCTGAAGGCTGGCTCCCAAAATATCGAGAAAGAAATCAAAAAAATCAATACAACTAGGAAAGTTTTCATCCCGAAAACTCCTATACATGAGAAAAATCAACATTTCGGTCATCAGCCTTCATATGCCCAAGCGGTAAGTGGCAGTCTCATTCAGCCAACACCCTTGCAGCCTGATAACACTATACAATCGTTATTGCAAAACATACTTGCAAATCAAAGCCGAATGGAAAACACCCTATCTAACGTTAATCAAAGATTAATTGCCCTAGAAAAAGATCGCAGCCATTCACGAAAGAAAGCCCAATGATGCGCAACCTACGAATTATGTGTTGGAATGCCAATGGACTCCTGTCCCGAAAATTGGACCTGGAGGTGGTTCTTAATATAAACAAAATAGACATCTGTCTAATTTCTGAGACCCACTTTACTAAGGAGTCACGCATTAAGATAAAAGGATTCGAGTGCTATCATGCTCTCCATCCCAGCAATAATGCAAGAGGGGGCAGCGCGGTACTGATCAAAGATAATATAAAACATCATGAATGTGTCAAAATAGAGACAGAAAAGTTTCAAAGCTGTGCAATCACCATTAGTACGAAATCCTTTGAAGCTAATATTGCCAGTATTTACATTCCTCCAAGGCATATCATAAAAGAAAAAGAATTTGCTGAAGTGTTTGCCCTACTTGGAAATCGATTCATAATCGGCGGTGACTTTAACGCAAAACACACGCATTGGGGTTCACGACTTTGTACACCTCGTGGTACAGAACTCCTTAAATATGTTCAATCAAATTACTGTACACCATTGTCAACTGGGAAACCAACGTACTGGCCAGGGGATATCCAGAAGAAGCCTGATCTAATCGATTTCTTTATCATGAAAAATATCTCAGCGAACTATGCACTCGTTGAGGACTGTTTTGACCTCAGCTCTGACCACTCGCCAATACTTCTAACGCTAAGTGAAACCATCATTCTAAAGCCTCATAATCCAGTTTTGGTGAACAAAAAGACAGACTGGGATCAGTTTAAAGTCAACATAAATCAATATATAGATCTCAGTGTGCCACTAACAACTCCAGCTGAAGTTGATGGAGAGTTGAGTCAACTCGTTCACTCTATCCAAACTGTGGCATGGAAAAACACCCCTGAAGAACAGAAAAAGCTGAAGGGCCTCAACTATCCACGTGAAGTTATAAATATGATCAGAGAAAAACGAAAAGCCAGGCGTAAATGGCAAAAACTACGTATCCCCGCTCTTAAAACTGAATGGTACCAACTCGACTACAAACTGAAGAAAATGATGGAGCACATACAAGAAGAAACCCAAGAAGATTACCTCACATCGCTCACCAATCATCGAGACACTGAATACTCCCTCTGGAAGGCGACAAAGCATCTGAAGAGACCTATCATCCAGGCACCTCCTATTAAAGATACAACTAATAGCAAGTGGATAAAAAGCAACCAAGAAAAGGCTGATGCTTTTGCTCGTCATCTTGCAGATATTTTCATGCCCAATCCTGGCCGCCCTGACGAAGAATCCCTTGAAGAAATTCCCTTGCTAGAACAAGAAATTGACATCCCACTGATCACTGTCAAAGAAGTTCAAAACACCATCAATACCAAGATCAATCAAAAGAAGGCACCTGGATATGATCTGATCACCGGTCAAGTTCTCAAACACCTACCATGAAAAGCACTTGTAAAGATCACGCAAATCATGAATGCCTCCCTCTAGTTACGTTATGTTCCTCAACTGTGGAAACTCGCTGAAGTCATTATGATATTGAAGCCAGGTAAACCTCCTGAAGAGCTAAAGTCTTATAGACCAATATCACTTTTACCAGTACTGTCAAAACTCTTTGAAAAAGTGCTGTATGCACGTCTAATTAAAATCGTAGAAGAAAGAAACCTCATCCCCAAACATCAGTTTGGGTTCCGCCATAAGCATTCCACTATAGATCAGGTGCACCGTATCACTCATATTATTGAACAAGCCCTAGAAGATAAAAAAGTCTGCTCAGCTGTCTTCCTCGACGTTACTCAAGCGTTCGATAAAGTCTGGCACAAGGGACTTGACCATAAGCTCAGACTAATGCTTCCAGCCAAATATGTTGAACTGCTTCACTCTTATCTATCAAATCGATACTTCCGGATCAAACAAGATGATGCTTACTCGGAAGCAAAAATTATTAATGCTGGCGTACCACAAGGAAGTGTACTCGGCCCACTCCTGTACGTCCTTTACACCAGCGATTTGCCTGAACACGAGGGGAACACCCTGGCATCATTTGCAGATGATACTGCTATTCTTGCCATTGGTGAAGACAATCGAGAATCGAAGTCAAAACTTGAAAGATCCATCGAGAATCTCCATGATTGGGCAATTAAGTGGAGAATCAAGATGAATGAGGCAAAATCAGTCCATGTTGATTTCACCAACCGCCAAATCAAAATTATACCAATTTATCTGAATGGCAGAGTCATCCCTTATGCCAATGAGGCAAAATATTTGGGTATGACTCTGGATACAAGGCTCCGCTGGAGAGCGCATGTAAAAAATAAAAAAACAGAATTGGACACCAAATTCCGAAAAATGTATTGGTTGATTGGTAGACGATCAAAATTGTCTATCCAAAATAAATTAACTTTATACAATCAGGTCCTTAAGCCAGTCTGGACATATGGTGCACAGCTCTGGGGCTGCACTTCTCAAAGTAATCGGGATATTATACAGCGATTCCAGAACAAAGTACTGCGGTCATGCGTCGATGCGTACCGCTACTCGACCAATAATGATATCCATAACGACCTCGAAATTCCCACAATAAATGAAGTAATAAAAACTCAAGCGATAGCCCATCATCAGAGGCTCCAAGGTCATATCAACGAGGAGGTTGTGAAGCTGCAGGACGTTGATGATCTGCTCAGACGACGGAAAAGACGAAAACCTCACGACCTGTGGTAATAGGGAGTGATGTGTTCATGAAAGTTTGTTCAGTGAGTGTAGTGCTGTGCACTCCTGCAAATCGTGTTCATTGAAGACACTAAATAGCTGAAATGATGTATAGGATGTGTTATGTATCACAGTCTTGTTTCAGTCACCGATTATTCGTTGTCAAAGAAATGTTGCTAATAAGATGTATTACTTGGTGCAATAAATATTATGAAAAGAAAAAAAAAAACTCTGCAAATTCTTGACACAACGGTTTATTATCTTCCTTGTGCAGATCACCCTTCTGTCTACACCAGACTGTGTTGCAAATCGGCACCATACCATATTCTCACCGTACTCATACCATACCATACGAATTTCTTTCCTATCATACCATACTGTACTATACCAAATCATACATACAATAATATACCATACCATACTCATACCATGTCATACAAACCGAGTGAATATTGAAATGTCGTCCATTTCTGACCTATATTTAAAATTTCAAGTATCTAGCTCATCATCAAAATTTAATTTGTTTAAACAAATAGGTATTATTTAAACAATTTTACAGACAAGAAAACGAGTGAATATTGCATTCTGATCCAGTTCTGAACTATTTTTAAAATTTCAAGTCAACAGCTCATCATCAAAATTAAATTTGTATTATTACAAAAATGTATTATTTAAACAATTTTACAGATGAGAAACCGAGTGAATATTGCAATGTGGTCTATCCCCGACTCACGGTTAAAATTTCTAGACTGTAGTTTACCGGGAAGATGAAAAACGTAGTTTTATTCTGGGCGTCTGGAGGTTGGGTCACATAACGGCCGTTTTCGACGCGAAAGTTTAGTGTTTTTCCTAAACCTTTGCGCGCTCACTGTGAACGAACGGCTGGTCGCACAAAAATCCAATTGGTCTTAAAAGATTCGTAATTTTTCAGGTCATTCAAAAGTGAACTAAAAATTACACGGTTCAGTTGAATATTTTGAGATATGACATCGTCGAAATTTTAAATTTCGTTTTGAACCCCTTCCCCTTGACCTAGGGTTATGAAAAGTTTCGAGGATCATTGTGGGGCTGGTCCTAACCCAGAAACCAAATTTCGTAATTTTAGCTCAACGCTAACTGGGCAAAGTGCCACGGACGGGGGACGGCGGACGGGGGACGGCGTACGGCGGACGGACGGATTTTTTTTTATTCGATTTTCTGAATCTACGTATCTTGAAACGTAAACCAACAAATTTTGAGGGGGGGTTAAAAAATTTTTTTCTTTGGGCGATTCCAATGGTTCATTATCGAAGATAATAAACCAAAAAAAAATTTCCGTAGCACGAAACGCACCTCAGAACAACAAACTCGACATCACTTAAGCCATATGATGTTCCAAAGAGCTTGTTAGTATGAAAATGGACCTGTATTTCAACAGTTTGATTCACGATCATGTTGTGAGGCACAATCTTTGAGCCGTCATTTTAAACGAACGGCTGGTCGTACAAACCTGCGGATGGTCTTAAAAAATTCGACGGAACAAACTATCTAAATATGAAATAAAAACTCTGCAAATTCTTGACACAACGGTTTATTATCTTCCTTGTGCAGATCACCCTTCTGTCTATACCAGACTGTGTTGCAAATCGGCACCATACCATATTCTCACCGTACTCATACCATACCATACGAATTTCTTTCCTATCATACCATACTGTATTATACCAAATCATACATACAATAATATACCATACCATACTCATACCATGTCATACAAACCGAGTGAATATTGAAATGTCATCCATTTCTGACCTATATTTAAAATTTCAAGTATCTAGCTCATCATCAAAATTTAATTTGTTTAAACAAATAGGTATTATTTAAAAAATTTTACACACAAGAAACCGAGTGAATATTGCATTGTGATCCAGTTCTGACCTATTTTGGTTTATTATCTTCGATAATGAACCATTGGAATCGCCCAAAGAAAAAATTTTTTTAACCCCCCCTCAAAATTTTTTTGTTGGTAGGTACTTCTTTTGAAGAAAAATTATTACCGACGTAGTATTAAAAACCTCAGAGTTATATGGTATTAAGCAATCATAATTAATAATAATAATTATTAATAATAAATACACATGATTAATACCTAACAATAAATTATAATAATTTTCACTAGGTACTTGATAAAATTATTAATAATTAGTGATAATTCATAATAATAATTAATCTAACATTTAGGATCTAGACATTTAGACCTAGTGATCTAGACAGAAGGGTGATCTGTACAAAGAAGATAATGAACCGTTGTGTCAAGAATTTGCAGAGTTTTTAAAATTTCAAGTCCATAGCTCATCATCAAAATTTAATTTGTATTATTACAAAAAGGTATTATTTAAACAATTTTACAGATGAGAAACCGAGTAAATATTGCAATGTGGTCTATCCCCGACTCACGGTTAAAATTTCTGGACTATAGTTTACCGGGAAGATGACAAAAGGTAGTTTTATTCTGGGCGTCTGAGGGTTGGGTATTATAACGGCCGTTTTCGACGCGAAAGATTAGTGTTTTTCCTAAACCTTTGCGCGCTCACTGTGAACGAACGGCTGGTCGCACAAAAATCCAATTGGTCTTAAAAGATTCGTAATTTTTCAGGTCATTCAAAAGTGAACTGAAAATTACACGTTTCAGTTAAATATTCTGAGATATGACATTGTCGAAATTTTAAATTTCGTTTTGAACCCCTTCCCCTTGACCTAGGGTTATGAAAAGTATCGAGGACCATTGTGGGGCTGGTCCAAACCCAGAAACCGAATTTCGTAATTTTAACTCAACGCTAACTGGGCAAAGTGGCGCGTACGGCGGACGGACGGATTTTTGGTTTATTATCTTCGATAATGAACCATTGGAATCGCCCAAAGAAAAAAATTTTTTAACCCCCCCTCAAAATTTGTTGGTTTACGTTTCAAGACACGTAGATTCAGAAAATCGAATTAAAAAAAATCCGTCCGTCCGCCGTACGCCGTCCGCGCCACTTTGCCCAGTTAGCGTTGAGTTAAAATTACGAAATTCTGTTTCTGGGTTTGGACCAGCCCCACAATGGTCCTCGAAACTTTTCATAACCCTAGGTCAAGGGGAAGGGGTTCAAAACGAAATTTAAAATTTCGACAATGTCATATCTCAAAATATTTAACTGAAACGTGTAATTTTTAGTTCACTTTTGAATGACCTAAAAAATTACGAATCTTTTAAGACCAATTGGATTTTTGTGCGACCAGCCGTTCGTTCACAGTGACCGCGCAAAGGTTTAGGAAAAACACTAAACTTTCGCGTCGAAAACGGCCGTTATGTGACCCAACCCCAGACGCCCAGAATAAAACTACCTTTTTTCATCTTCCCGGTAAACTACAGTCTAGAAATTTTAACCGTGAGTCGGGGATAGACCACATTGCAATATTTACTCGGTTTCTCATCTGTAAAATTGTTTAAATAATACCTTTTTGTAATAATACAAATTAAATGTTGATGATGAGCTATTGACTTGAAATTTTACAAATAGGTCAGAACTGGATCACAATGCAATATTCACTCGGTTTCTTGTCTGAAAAATTGTTTAAATAATACCTATTTGTTTAAACAAATTAAATTTTGATGATGAGCTAGATACTTGAAATTTTAAATATAGGTCAGAAATGGATGACATTTCAACATTCACTCGGTTTGTATGACATGGTATGAGTATGGTATGGTATATTATTGTATGTATGATTTGGTATAGTACAGTATGGTATGATAGGAAAGAAATTCGTATGGTATGGTATGAGTACGGTGAGAATATGGTATGGTGCCGATTTGCAACACAGTCTGGTATAGACAGAAGGGTGATCTGCACAAGGAAGATAATAAACCGTTGTGTCAAGAATTTTTTATTCGATTTTCTGAATCTACGTGTCTTGAAACGTAAACCAACAAATTTTGAGGGGGGGTTAAAATTTTTTTTTCTTTGGGCGATTCCAATGGTTCATTATCGAAGATGGTTCACCCTTCTGTCTATACCAGGCTGTGTTGCAAATCGGCACCATACCATATTCTCACCGTACTCATACCATACCATACGAATTTCTTTCCTATCATACCATACTGTACTATACCAAATCATACATACAATAATATACCATACCATGTCATACAAACCGAGTGAATATTGAAATGTCATCCATTTCTGACCTATATTTAAAATTTCAAGTATCTAGCTCATCATCAAAATTTAATTTGTTTAAACAAATAGGTATTATTTAAATTATTCGTTTTGAACCCCTTCCCCTTGACCTAGGGTTATGAAAAGTTTCGAGGACCATTGTGGGGTTGGTCGAAACCCATAAAAAAAATTTCGTAATTTTAACTCAACGCTAACTGGGCAAAGTGCCGCTGACGGCGTACGGCGGACAGACGGATTTTTTTTTATTCGATTTTCTGAATCTACGTATCTTGAAACGTAAACCAACAAATTTTGAGGGGGGGTTAAATTTTTTTTTTCTTTGGGCGATTCCAATGGTTCATTATCGAAGATAATAAACCAAAATTGAACTTTATTTAAAACTGAATTCGAAACTATACCGTTCCGTTTAAATTTTGCATAATTTCAAAATTCGTCTTGAACCCCTTACCATTGACCTAGGGCGATGAAAAGTTTCAAGGATAATTGTGGAGTTGGTCCGAACCTGTAAAACAAATTTCGTAATTTTAGCACAACTCTAAAGCTACGTTCACATGGATCCGTTACTTCCGTAATGCGTCGTCCGAAAAAAATAGTGGAGGGGGACTCGTGGAGTAGTAGTGGGGATTGCAGGACGTGGGGAAACAGTCCAGAGATTCAACGAAAAACGATAGATTACAAGAGATAATACCCGATGATAGAATCACAGAACATATAAGTCCGGATAAAACACAAAATAACAGTGAGAGCGCTATACTGATAATATCAGCATAGCGCTCTCATATTATGAGGCATTCATAGCTGCTCTCTTAAGTACTGTCCAACTGATCAAAATATAGCCCATGGGTTGACTAAAGCTCTAGCTTTGAATAAATTCAATACATTCAAACATAATGTCGTCGATCGTCTTTCCATGAAATCTTTTGTGATGTTCCTACTCTAAATTTGAATAATTATGTATAATATATTATTGCTATTATTATTATTATTATATTACTATTGATCGGTATATCCTTGTAAGCATATTTGAATTAAGGAAGAGTGTGAAATTCTGTGGATTGTTCGAGTTTCTAATTCAAATGTGTAGGTTCGGTTGGTCTCGGCAACAGTTGGGCGACCGGGCCTATCTCTTCCAACCCCTCCATTCTAATTCGTGATCAATACGCCACGTTGTTTCGGCGAATAAAACTGTTATAAACCGTCTTGAGTGTCCTCTCATTGAAATAATATGAAACCTACAAAGCTGAGTCATAATCTTCCTGTTTTGGTCCATATTGGTCGACTGAAAGCTAGGTAAATCTGTCGTTTGTATGAGAGAGGTAGAGTGGATCGAATTCTGTCTCGCATTTTGCCTACCAGATATTTTATGTGGACTGCCCAAGTCAGACGTTGGTCCAGGTGTAGCCCGAGGTACCGGACTGTGTTACAGGAGGGTAGGATGTGTCCGTTGTGATGTATTTTTAGTGTTTGTGCTGATGTTTGTAATGTAAACTTGAGTAATGCAGATTTGTTGGTGTTCAATCTCCAGTGCTGTTTCCAGGTGTCTACCCTCTCCATGAAGTCTTGTAGGGGGATTTGTGCTCCTTTTGTTCCTCGGGCGACTGAAAGAACGGCTACTCCGTAGTGAACTGCGCTGTGACTACTTCTGAAGAGGGGAAATCGGACGATTTACTAGGTATAGAAAGGGGGCTAGCACACTCCCCTGGGGGACACCGAGGGAATAGGCTTAGAAGTTGAGCTGAAATTGCCGCACTTGACCAAAAATGTTTAGGTAGGATTGCAGTTGTAGGTGTCAGGAAGATGACGTTTTAGTTTTAAGGGGAGGCCGTCGTGCCATACTTTATCAAATGCCTTTTCTGTGTCCAGGAACACTCCAAGACGAACTATTTTTTTCGTATGCGTCCAGAATTGTGTCAACTATTCGATGCAGCTGCTGAGGGAATGAGTGATGTATCTGGAAGCCGAATTTGGAAAATGTGGAGCGAGAAATGTGAGGAGTTTTGGCAGTATGAGTCGTTCAAATATTTTTTATACAATATTGACAAGCTTATTGGTAGATAACTGGTTGGGTCTGTTCTGTTTTGCCTGGGTTTTTAATGAGAATTATGTTAGCGTGTTTCCATTGTTGAGGGAAGTATCCTGTTCCCATAACACCATTGTATATCTGTGTTAACATGACTAGGGGCCGGATTTATAGTCGACACTTGAGGGTCAGAAGCCCCTAAGTATTGATAAACGAGTCCTCAAGTCTCCGATCGGTATTTATAGACGGCACTTGGAGACCTGAGTACGATCGACACATCAGGGTCCCTCACACTTGCACTCAGCCCGTATTAATAGACGAAATTCCGAGTGGGACCCGCACTTGAACCAGCCAAACTTGGGATTTATCCCAAGTTACCTCGATAGGTACCTTGTGTGGTGATACTTCTCTAATTGAGAAATGAATCCAATTAGTGCACGTGATTTATATTTCCATGCTCACGATATTTGTTTACCATTCAATTTCATATTGCTCATTTCACGTTGTGTTTTGGCTAATAAAGCCTTAATTCAAAAGGTTTTATTCATTTCAATTTATTAGCCAAAACACAAAAACGTTTACAACATGGACAAGTTACTAAAGCCAGAGAAGTTTGACGTCGATCCTTCAACTCCAAACGCCAGTCACGAATGGATTCACTGGAAGGTAACATTTCTGAACTTTCTCGCAGCAATCCCTGACGTCACACCAGAAGGTAAACTTCAGCTTCTTACAAGCCATGTATCATCTCGTACTTACAGATTTATTAGTACCTGTACAACCTATGACATGGCCATGACGGCTTTGGGTAATACATTCATAAAGCCTGTCAACGAAATATTTGCTCGGAACCGTTTAGCGTCACGGAGTCAACAACCAGGCGAGACACTCGACCAGTACTTGAACGTTTTGAATGAATTGACTGGGGACTGTAATTTCACTGCTGTGTCGGCAGAGAAGAACCAGGCAGATTTTGTTAGGGATGCCTATATTCGTGGTTTGTCATCAACTCACATTCGACAGAGACTACTTGAAAATTTAACGCTATCATTAGAACAAGCTCATGCTCAGGCCCGTAGTTTGGAAATGGCGGAGCTACAGGCTCGATCCTATTTGTCAAATCAGCCTACAACCTCTGCCTCAGTGGACACGGCTACCGACAATCATCCAGACACAACTCCAGATCATGATACGACTATAGCAGCTGCTTACTCGAAAAACAAAGGTTCTAGCCGTAAATGCTATTTCTGCGGTTTCGAACGTCATCAGCGTTCTGAATGCCCAGCTTTACAGAACGTTTGCTCAAAGTGTAAGAAAAAGGGCCACTATCCGAGGGTTTGTCAGTCTAGCAAAGCAGCATATGGTGCTGACAAGACCGCAGCAATAATGGGCGTTATTTCAGCTGCATCACCCGCTTGTCTCGCTAAAGCCTTAACAACGGTGATACTAGGGGGAAGAACGCTCAACTGTCTACTTGACACAGGCAGTTCCCTCAGTTTCATTGACAGATCAGTGGCGGAGGGTTGCAATTTGACCATTTCACCTTTTTCGGGGTCAGTCTCGATGGCATCGTCCTCGCTTATAACTGGAATAACTGGGTTATGCATCGCACATCACCTACAATTGTTAGGACACACTTACAAAGACCAAAAGTTGCTGGTTATGGACAATTTATGTGCAGACGTCCTCATAGGGCATGATTTTTTAAAACAACACTCGGCTGTCACATTCACTTTCGGTGGCGATAAACCCCTTCTTGAGATCTGCGGACTAGCTTTTGCCTTGGTTCCACCCGCTTCTCTATTCGCGAACCTGGCGCAAAATTGTCAACCCATAGCTACTAAATCGCGAAGGCATTCAACAGAAGACTTGAAATTTATAGAAACTGAAATTGAAAAGCTTTTGACTGAAAACATTATTGAAAGGAGTAATTCATCTTGGAGAGCGCAAGTATTTGTCGTCAATAATGCTAAGAAAAGACGTATGGTAATAGATTACTCCCAGACAATTAATAAATACACCTTTTTGGATGCATATCCTCTACCAAGGGTCGAAACAATCGTTGAAAAAGTCGCTAAGAATTCTGTTTTCAGCACAATTGACTTACGCAGCGCCTACCATCAGATACCTATTTTAGATACCGATAGAGAATTTACCGCTTTCGAAGCATGTGGTAAGTTGTATCAGTTTCTTCGTATCCCGTTCGGGGTAACCAATGGGGTACCTTGTTTTCAAAAGGCAATAGATGACATCATCGAGGCGGAGAATCTGCAAGGGACCTACCCATACCTAGATGATGTGACGATCTGTGGGCGTGATCAACTTGAACATGATAGGAATCTAGAACGTTTCATGAACGCTGTAAAGAAGTACAGACTCACGATAAACCAAGAAAAGAGTACTTTTTCAGTAAAATCCATTAAACTGCTTGGATACGAAATTTCAGATGGAAAGATGAAGCCGGATCCTGACAGACTCAAGCCCCTACTAACGCTACCCGTACCCGACTCAGCTAAGACCCTTCAGAGAGCTATCGGGATGTTTGCACATTACTCCCGATGGATTCCTCGATACTCGGATAAAATACGACCTTTAGTCCAAGCCAAAAATTTTCCTTTGTCGAAAGATGTAATTGAAACATTTGATAGTCTCAAATCTGATATTGCAAAAGCTACCATACAAGCAATAGATGACTCAGCACTGTTTCAAATAGAAACAGATGCATCAGATCACGCTATTGCAGGAATCTTGACACAAAACGGACGTCCTGTTGCCTTCTTTTCGAGGACTTTGAACCATAGCGAACAAAAACACCCTGCTATCGAAAAAGAAGCTTACGCAATAATCGAATCGATCAAGCACTGGCGGCACTTTCTTCTTGGGAGACATTTTAGACTGTTGACTGATCAAAAATCAGTTGCTTATATGTTTGACATGACTCACAAAAGCAAGATTAAAAATGAAAAAATCATGCGCTGGCGATTGGAACTGACTTGTTACTCTTTTGATATATTATATCGACCAGGCCGAGAGAACAAAGCTGCCGATACGTACTCACGTGACATTGCATCCAGCATTCCATCAATGCAAGATCTAAAAACTATACACGGCAATCTCTGTCACCCTGGCGTTCGCCGAATGCTCCATTGGGTCAGGAGTAAAAACCTCCCCTTTTCTATCGATGACATACGACGCGTAACATCTTCTTGCTCCACTTGTGCTAAACTAAAACCTCGATTTCATCAATTTCACGGTACCCTCGTTAAGGCAACAGCACCAATGGAACGCCTGAACATTGACTTTAAGGGACCACTTCCGGGAACGTCAACGGGCAAGAGGTACCTACTCACTATCGTCGACGAATATTCACGCTTCCCATTTGCCTACCCTTGTGCGGATATGTCTACAGCAACGGTTATTAAGAACCTACACGATCTTTTCACGACTTTCGGGCTACCAGGTTATGTACATTCAGATCGAGGAGCCAACTTCATGTCGTCCGAATTGAAAGGGTATCTACACACTCGTGGGATTGCAACCAGTCGTACGACTGCATATAACCCCCAAGGGAATGGTCAGATAGAGCGCTTCAACGGTATAATTTGGAAGACTATTGAACTCGCATTGGATACTCAAGGTTTGAAACACACCCAATGGGACATCGTTCTTCTGGATGCACTGCACGCTATACGCTCTTTGCTTTGCACAGCGACTAATACCACCCCACACGAAAGAATGTTTTCCTATCACAGACGATCTTCAAATGGTGCCTCACTTCCATCATGGTTAACAGAGCCAGGAAAAATCCTCATGAGGAGACATGTCCGAGGAAATAAATACTCGCCAGCAGTTGATGAAGTTGACCTTATCGAGGCTAACCCTGAATACGCATTAGTTCGGCTACCTGATGGACGCGAAGAAAACGTATCGTTGAGACATCTAGCTCCTTATGGAGAAGCCCTCGTGGACAATGAAAATTCCGAATTGTCGAATGTAGCTCCTCCTTCCTCGAACTTGGAGCCTACGACCCAGCGAGACGAATCTCCTCTGGAACAATTGTCTGACTCATCAGCAGAAGAGGAAACACCCCGAAGAAGCTTGAGGATCCGAACAAAACCCAACTATCTGAATGACTATGTTCTCAATTAATGGAGGGAAGAATGTGGTGATACTTCTCTAATTGAGAAATGAATCCAATTAGTGCACGTGATTTATATTTCCATGCTCACGATATTTGTTTACCATTCAATTTCATATTGCTCATTTCACGTTGTGTTTTGGCTAATAAAGCCTTAATTCAAAAGGTTTTATTCATTTCACCTTGAGTATCGGCTTATCAGTTCGATCGTTTCTATAACGCGTTTTCATCGCTAACAAAACAATGTGCCCTCAAATTGATCTCGAATTCAAATTCAATTCGAATTCAAATAAATCGTTATTTTACTTGCTGCAATGGAGTTTCACGATTAATTTGATCGTCAGGATTCTGAAAAGGTAAGTTATACGCAACTTTTAAGGTTAGGTTGAGCTGACTCGATTCGATGAGGCCTGTTTTTTTTTTAATTTTATTATGATGTTTATTTGAAATAAATATGTGCTAGACCAGGAAAATACTCTGTAGATGGCCAGTAACGCCGATTTTAAAAGAAACTGTTGTCCAAGCATTGTCAACTCGTCGTTTTCGCTAGTTGTTTGCCAATTTCATCGAAATGGCCAATATTCTAAATTAATTCAGTTAAATACAGGCTTCACTTCTCTATTTATACTTATCATTTACTTATATTGCAGGTACTGGTTCCTCTGGTGCATCCAATCATCACATGGGGGATATTGGCTATCTTGGCAAAGGAGTTACATTTTGAGCCCAGTGAGGAATAAGAGAAAACTACAACCTTGCTCACATCGACCTGAAAATAAGCTCTTGCTTGTATGATGTGCCTAAAAACACATTAATTAAACTCTTCTGTATGTTTCAATAATTTTTTTGTACTTAATAAAACGCTTTTTTTTGTAATTTCATGACGTAAATCATCCTTGACATAACTATCCTAGATTGCTTACTCGTATTTTGGAGTCTTACACCCTCCACTATTTTCCACTTACCGTAATTTTTCTTCTACTACACTTGCCAGGTAAAATGTCGGATAACGTTAATGTAGGTACGTAAAAATGGTAAAAATGGAGATATAATAATATGTGATAATAATATTATGTCATATCATAATAATAGCACATATTAAGTATGTGCTATTATAATATTATCTTTGTGATATGACATTGTGCTATTATAATATTATCTTTGTTGAGCGGCCATGCCGAAGGGTAGGTAGACAAAATAAATTGTAAAAGGACAACACTTTTGTTTGAGGAATTTATTAGGAACAACCAAAATAAAATAGTAATGTAAGATAGTAAAACGTAAGCAATCAAAAAATGCTCAGCCGTTCACTTCATTTTTCCCATTTACGAGTATCTAATAATCCTTTCTTCTATGAATACCTTTTCAAACGAAGAATAAAGTGGGAAAACACAAATTTTCAGAATCTACAACGGAAAACACCGTTCGTTCGGTTAGGTTTATTTTGAAGACTGTTTCCACTATTGTGTTGAAGAGCGAAAACGTCCAACACCAAAACAACGTCACATACCTAACTCACAAACTAAAAAGCTATCAAATTACATAGAATGTAGGTAATTAGTATAGTAATATTATGTAATTTGATAGAACTCCGCGAAAACAAACTCGTAAAATATGGTTAACAACACGCGATAACCTGGTAGATTGTAACCTCCCTGGAAGAAATCTGCATGGATCCTACACAAGTCGGACCCCAACTCCCCCAAGTGACACCTGTACTTACTCAGCAAAGTGCGGGTCCCACTCAGACTATTAATTCCAATCTCCAGTGGGATCCTTACTTGGGGGCCCCGGCCACTTCCACGACTGTGAGTGACTCTCACAGTGACTCTAACACAACTGGGTTGCGCACGGTTGTGTTATGAGGCCAGGTCCAGGGGTTTTCTTAGCGGCAGTTCTTCTTATTGCGTTCATGACTTGTTTTATTCATTCATTCATTCACTTGTGCTGGGGTGAAAACGTCTGTGAAAAAAGCTTAGTTGTAGTGGTTCTTCGTCGAGGTGTTCAAGGATTCGTTTGGTAAAATTTGGACTGCGGTCGAGGTTAGGTCTGAATTGTTCACGAAGTATACTTGCAAACTGGTCACATTTTTCAGCAGAAGTTGAATACCAAAGTCTGTCGTGCTTCAGTGGTGGAATAGATTCTTTGATTTTGGTGATAAACTTGTTTTTCCTCCAGAGTGAGCGCAATTTGCTGCATCCGCGTCCTTTTTCAAAGCTCTTCTAAGTTCTCTTGTCGCTCTGTTATAGTTTGATTTGTCTTGTCAAGCTTTTGTGTGGTCCCAGCTCTTTTTTTTTATTGACAATAGACGAGAAATGTGATTTGGAGTGTGGTGGAATTTCTCTATAATATGTTTTCCCGAGGCTTCAATTGCTGCTGTTTGAATACTCGTAGTGTGAGTCCTGACGGCTTCATCTATGTCTTTGGGGCATTTAAGTGGAATGTTGAGGTCAACTAGGGAACTCGTGGTATCTTTATATGTATCCCAATCGAATTGTAGCCTAATTAGTTTATAGTGATTGATAGGCTTAAATTTGGTCAGACATTAGTTCTTTGATGACGGAAGCTGCGCCCACATGATTCGCCACATTCTTGCCAACGAAAAAAAACTCTGCAAATTCTTGACACAACGGTTTATTATCTTCCTTGTGCAGATCACCCTTCTGTCTATACCAGACTGTATTGCAAATCGGCACCATACCATATTCTCACCGTACTCATACCATACCATACGAATTTCTTTCCTATCATACCATACTGTATTATACCAAATCATACATACAATAATATACCATACCATACTCATACCATGTCATACAAACCGAGTGAATATTGAAATGTCATCCATTTCTGACCTATATTTAAAATTTCAAGTATCTAGCTCATCATCAAAATTTAATTTGTTTAAACAAATAGGTATTATTTAAAAAATTTTACAGACAAGAAACCGAGTGAATATTGCATTGTGATCCAGTTCTGACCTATTTTTAAAATTTCAAGTCAATAGCTCATCATCAAAATTTAATTTGTATTATTACAAAAAGGTATTATTTGAACAATTTTACAGATGAGAAACCGAGTGAATATTGCAATGTGGTCTATCCCCGACTCACGGTTAAAATTTCTTGACTGTAGTTTACCGGGAAGATGAAAAAAGGTAGTTTTATTCTGGGCGTCTGGGGGTTGGGTCACATAACGGCCGTTTTCGACGCGAAAGTTTAGTGTTTTTCCTAAACCTTTGCGCGGTCACTGTGAACGAACGGCTGGTCGCAAAAAAATCCAATTGGTCTTAAAAGATTCGTAATTTTTCAGGTCATACAAAAGTGAACTAAAAATTACACCGTTTCATGAGAATTTTTAGAGATATGACATAGTCGAAATTTCAAAGTTCGTTTTGAACCCCTTCCCCTTGACCTAGGGTTATGAAAAGTTTCGAGGATCATTGTGGGGCTGGTCCAAACCCAGAAACCAAATTTTGTAATTTTAGCTCAACGCTAACTGGGCAAAGTGGCACGGACGGCGTACGGCGGACGGACGGATTTTTTTTTATTCGATTTTCTGAATCTACGTATCTTGAAACGTAAACCAACAAATTTTGAGGGGGGTTAAAAAAATTTTTTCTTTGGGCGATTCCAATGGTTCATTATCGAAGATAATAAACCAATAGAACCTATTTGAAGGTTGCAATGAGGTCCTGTCTCTTCTTCCTAGATGGAAGAGTGGCATTAAGGAGAGAGCCGATCCGCACCGGATTACGCTTCTCCTCCCACCTGCAAGCAGGAGGGAAGATACACATCCCACCAGTTGAGCCTGGGGGAGGTAGAGTGGGGTTCTCGCCACTCAGGAGCCAGACAGGCGAAGAACTCGTCGCCTGACTGATATCCTAAGCACTGCAGGTTTCGGTGGTTCTCTAGCTGGTTCTTCCAACTATGGATGTTGGTCCCCGAGTTAGTAGCAAACTCCCATGCGGAGGTACATAACCACGTTCCCTAGTGATGCCACCTCTCCCCCTTTAACGCATCCCTTGACCAAGTCTAGGGACCGGGGTTTGCGTCAACCAACGACCACCACGATTTGAAGGTTGCAGTTGCAGATTTATTCTGCATAATTGTTGCTAATGCCATTCCACATGTACCTGTTAATTTAACTTTTCATGTTGAGTTCCGAAATTCTATTAGCTCACCGATGGTGAGAAATAATATTGCAAGTGACATGTGATTTGTATAATATGTTGGCTCACCTGATAGTGGCTCCCACAATAAAGTTACTATATTTAAAAAAAAATAAAAATAAAAAATGATTGCATAATATCCTCTATCACAGGGAGTAACTCATGAGGAATGGACGATTTTACCAATATTGCAGTTCCTCTTTTTCTTTCCCCACTTGGGTGATCAGCTCGGTACGTCTTGTAATCCTTCAAGAAGAAGTTTGCCCAAGGAGCGAGTATTGTTTCTGATATTAGTAGGATGTCGATTTCGTAGGTGTTAAGGGACAGCCTCTTTGGATTTGGTAGATAGGCCTCTTGCGTTCCAAGTGCAGATTTAGAGTTTACTTACTCTATTGTTGATAATTTGTGGAAAATTGGCATTTTTGTTGCGAGGTAGTGACTGAATGCCCTCCATTCTTTCTTGGCTCTCGAATCGAGCCAGTCTTCAGAGATTTTCTGCAAACCCTCGAAAATGGACTATAAATTCATAGTTCAGCGCAAAGGATTCACAGTTACTCTACCGCGGAAACACAAAAAAGTCACAAATGCGATTGAATACACTTCCAAAAAAGCTCTTTTTCAAGAGAGCAAAATTACGCGATATTGTAACTAAGCACTATCAAATAATTATCAACATAATATTATTATGTTCAGTGGTTTTTATTTTCTTTGAAACGGCTCTTTAATGGGTTGCTTATAGCATGATGTTTGATTTGGTTGGCTGAGCAGAGCGAGGGGCTTGATATTGTTATAACTTGAAGGGAGGAAAGAGGGGTTGTGTTCAAGTGCTACTTCCTCTCTACGGGGCACCTTCAGTGGTGGTAATCTTTCGCGATCTGGTTTGCCGTTAATTTGTTAAAACTCGGCGCTGCGCGCCTCGCCAGGGGGCAAGCCCCCTGGACCCCCGGTTGCTTTTCGCTTAGAGCCTACGGCTAAAATTCAAGAAACATGGAACATGCTTTAGCCGCGCTTTCTTATTCTGTTTGCTGCTTTCACTAATTCGGAATGTTCGAATTTTGATAGTCCAAATTCTATAATGGTTCATGGATCGATCGATAAACGTTAACTCTCGTTCGGGGATCGTTCCATAAAATTTATTGTAGTTTGGCTACCACCTTATTGAACTTATTGAACAGTTTCTTAGCGTCTACTGTAACCAACATGACAACCAAGTAATCACAAAACAAGCGGCATTGATTACTACATCTATTATTAACATACATTAAATTAAATTATGTTAAATTAAGTTAAATTAACATTCATTTATATAGTTATAAATCAATTATATAGTTATAGTATCAATTTATATAGTTATAAATCAATTATATAGTTATAGTATCAATTTATATAGTTATAGTATAAATCAAGAGCTTTCCAACGAATGGAAAACGATTTTTGTCTGATGAAAATGAAAGAAGTTTCATTTCCCTAGCAACTTCTCGGTTGTACGTGAAAATCATCGTTAAAATATCGTGACACTTCCGCGTGAAATTTTTCGGCTAGTTAGTCCAAGGCTAAAGCATGACATTGTTCCATGCTAAAACTCGTACCATTTTTGTGTGGATACATCCTGAAGAGCATGATGTACAAGTGATCACACATCTCGACGCAGACTTGAATGTAAATAGGTACTGATCGAGGCTTAGCATTAGCGAGCCCACTAGAGATGAATCCCTATAGTTCTTGGCATAAGATCGGCATTCCATGAGGACCTGAAAGCCACCGCATCCCAACTTGTGTGTGGGACTACATTGCGTCTGCCAGGAGAGTTTCTTGATGCCCCTACTGAACAGGCGGAGTTCATGGCCAATTTCCATAACCTCATGGGTCAACTTAAGCCTGTTCCAACCTCTCATCACGGGACCAAGACAACGTTCGTTCATCCAGACCCGTTGATCTCCAGACCTATTCCCATGTCTTCCTCCGCCATGACGCCTACCGCTGCAGGCACCCTTCCCTTGTTCTGGAGCGAGCTGACGAGTTTTTCAAGCTCTGTGTCCGAGGCAAGGACACCTTTGTATCCGTGAACCGTCTCAAGCATGCTTATGCCCTTGCCGAGTTGCTCCAAACACTTGGTACGGTAGAGCGTAGAGCGGGCTGAAGAACCAGTACATCCCAAGCCATGCAGGGTGCGACGAGTGAGTTTCTCGTCCCTGGTGGAAGGGGAGTGGTGACAAAATTTTTCTTTCAATCGTACGTTACCAAAAATATGTTCAGTGAGTTTTTTTTCGTCGATGCCAATTTATCCCGAAAGTTCTTCCAATATTGTTGGAAACCCGTTTTGCAGTTTCTCACAGTTCTTGTTCAGACAATAATAAAATCTTTTTGGAGTCAGATACAATCAACTTATACTTGTAGTCACCACACACAACAACTACAATGGATATTATTAATCCTCCGGCCCCCACGGTCTATCACACAAAAGCTGCACATTCGCATTACATCTGGAAAGCGCTAGTCGCCTGCGCTGCCCCGCTCTATGGTAGCACGCTCAGGAGACACCACGCCTGCGCCAGAATACACTGACATACACACACGATGTAGGATGACTTCATGGGCTCGCTAGAATCTTGAGGCCTCACTGTAATTAGATATGCCATTGTGAAATTCTTCCTCTTAGATGACTTGGCTTTGGCCATGCCGGTCATGGTCATTGGATTTGTGATTCAAAGCAACCATCAAAGGTAGGTAGCTGTGGATAACAGTCATAATGAGCGGGCAATTCAAAATTTTAATAGAATGATTTACTTTTACTGTTGATTGAATATTTTGTTATTTTTAATCAATTTTTTCATTATTCAACTTCTACCTACATTATTGTGTACACATGGTGGAAACAATATAATTGATAGCCATAAATAACGAAATACAGATGGAGGAATAATTGACTTATAATATTGTAACTACCTAACTTCAGTCTATGCGACCATATGTTATTATTGCCCTGGTTTTTGTTACGGGGAATGAAGAAAGGTGATAGAAAACAATGAATAAATTAGAGTGATTCTGGTGCTTACCTAAAGCCGGGAATACACTTGCGCCGAGGCAGGCCGCGCACCGCACGCGCAGCCTCGGCGCGCCGCGATGCTCAAGTGTGTACGGGTCCCCAACACAGCGGCAAACAGGCTCAGTCTGCCGCGTGCGGTGCGCGGCCTGCCTCGGCGCAAGTGTATTCCCGGCTTAACTTTTGCTTAATTTAAGCTTAGAAGCTTTTCTTATGCAAGTATAGGGTTGTTTGCAAATATAATATTATGACGTAAGAAAACATTAATCATATGATTCTATAAAAACGACCTTTTGACTCACCCCTCCTCTTAATTCTAGGTGAATCCATGGAAATCGAAGGTATGATCGCTCTTATGGAATATAGAGAACTCGACGGTGACAACATCCCCGTCCTCATGTTCTTCAAACACGGTCTTGAAGAGGAAAAGTTCTAAACAACCTACAACACGCCCGCCAGCGTACAAGTGAGTTTCTCTCAATCTGTAATTCCTGGTGATTTTAACCCACGTCTTGGCTGCTACATAATGGAGCGACTACGCTAGTTTTTGTCAGTAACTGCTCTTTTAAAACAATTACGCGCTATCCACAGTACTGGCATCTTGGTTGAATCGTCCTTTCTAATTTTGTCTTCCATTTGTTTCAGGTGTCGTCATACACTTACAGGCACGCAAGGTTCTCCCCTCGTCATTTTTTTGGTACTTCCAAATTCGCTAAATTATTGAAACCAACCATTGTAACGCTGCTCTCACTATTATTTATAAATGTCTCAAGGAAGCCTATTCTATCACTTTTTTCATGTCACTGCAAAGCATTTAAAGGTTCCTTCGCTAATTGCTGATTTGGTGTACGGAAGATGGAAAAATGGGATTCTCCCGAGGTTTACCTCACACCGGGGAGCATAACAGATATTTAATAAAGAAAATTTCGATTTTTTTATTTGCCCATTGATACTTTACATACAATCCTATTATATCAGTATGACATGTACCTGTGGGAGATTTATATTCAACTCGAGTTTTATGACGTTGAACTGTCGCAAGTCTATGTCGAAATTTAGCTCAATTATTGCAATTCTTCTCAAAAATATATCAAGAGCTGAAGAATTATTCTTTTTTTAAATTCACGCGAAATGTCAACATGAACATGATTTTTGTGCAAGTTATCAATATGAGTATCTTGAGAATCAGGAAAAAAATCGTAGACCGACTGTTAGATAATATAGTCAGTCTGGAGATAGAGGATTTGTGGGAATGTTTGTAGGGTATTACACTAAAATATTCTAGGGAAAACCGTGCTCTAGCCTCCGAAAATTACTCGAGAGCTGGACATGTTATTACTGCCTCTTGGGGTCCTTGATTGTGGTTCAGATTTGTGCTATAATTTTGAAGAAAATTCTAAATTTCCATGTTGTAAACTTCATAAGAATCCTCACGAATCATGTAAAATGAGGGAATTCATATATTGAATCTCTTCTGTATAATATTATGGATCATTTCAAAATTTCGGTCACATTTACGTAACTTTGCAATAATTTTGTCAAATCTCATCTGAATGCAGTTCTGTACATTTTTATCATGATTCACCAATGTAGATGTACACGTACCAAGGATAAATCAGTAAAAATTGTGGACAGGGGACCCTGGAGAAAATACTAAAGTGGTGATTTCTCACTCCCCACGGCTGTCACTGGCTGAAGGTATGCAACTTTCATAAACATTACACTGTAATCAATTCTTAATGCGGGCTAAAAATCCAGTAACATGATGAAAGCATATACTCTAAAATTGATATCTAGGTCGGAAAAAAATTTGGGTCAAACCAAGTACCCTTACCAACCTATTTTCTGAATGTCACATACAATATTTCGAAAAGGCCCCAACTGGCGGAAAAGGAATTTTTGAAGTTGCTTCAACATCGTTGGCACCCGTTATTCGAATTTTTCCAGGTCAGTTCAACTGGAAGCGTCTTCAGATAAAGTTGGGGTGTGGGTTTATGGACTCTCACTTCCTACACTTGGAGCATTTTGATTGTGGTAAGTATAATTTGATTACACTTAGTGATAATTATTGTAGCTGATCGGAATTCGTCGAAAATGTTTTTGTGTACTCCGTTTAAACAGATTTAAGGCCTGTAATGGCTGAAAAAGGCTAAAACCTCACTCCCTACAATATCCACGGTCTCAAGTTGTAGGGAGTGAGGATTCTCACTATTTGGTATCTATGGCATGCATAACGCGTTTGAAATTGACGAGCTTGTACCATGCAGGTGCTTACAAAAGGCTTGAGCTTTGATTCCCTGGGTGGTTGGAGGGGGATCTCAGGAGGGGAGAAGAATAAAATCCTACCTTTGTAGTAGCAATGGTATGTGAAGAAAACTCTGCCACAAGGGTTTATTATCTTCTTAGTGCAGATCACCCTTCTGTCTAAATGATAGCTGAAGCGTTTATAGAGATGATGAGTTAAATAAAATTAAAAAATAATTTGTACCAATATAATTCTGGGATTTTTAATTCCACGATCCTACGTCGGCAATAATTAAAATAATACTAATAAAATATTATAAATCCACAGTCATGCACCATGGCTATAAGAGCGAATTTTCGAAGAAATAATTGATTTGATGTAAAATGTCTCCATTAAAGAACATGACGTCCGTGAAGAATATCTCAAGGATCAACCAAGTTTCTTCATCTTCAAAGTGCTCCAGTTTTAGATCAGAATAAAATATAGCAATTCTGACTTCCCCATCTTATTCAGCGTGTGAAAACCTTTAAAATGAGGGGTCACTTGACAGACTGTTTCATTATTGGAATTTATGGGTGATCCTCCCCTCCCCCCACCCGTAAACTCCCCTCAGCTTTTGGACATTTCAACGGTGAAGTCAGGATTGCGATATCGCATTCCTGATTAGAGCAGACTAACTATGAAGAACGTATTCTTCATCTTCAAAGTAGGTACTCAAGTTTTAGAACGAAATAGCAATTCTGACTTCACGATCGTATTCAGAGGGTAAAAAGCTTTAAAATAAGGTGTCACTTGTCAGAATGTTTCATTTCGGGAATTTGTTTGGAGTCCCCCCATAGAGTGGCAAATTTGAACTTTTTATCTCAATTCTATCGAGAGTTGTCGTCTGGAATGACACAATGTGTCATAAATAAATATATAAAGGGTGTATCAGAGAAGGTGCGCAGTACTTCACCCACGTATTCTACAACCAATTTCCAACAAAAAGTGCCACGTACCTAGCAATTTTTTTATCTCGCTTAGTTTTTGAGTTATTTCACTACTAAGATTTTTTTTCGTGGTTTCGACCTTGTCTCAGCACAACGGCTATAACTCACTTATGTAAAGTAAAAGTTGAGGATACCGTTGGAAAGTGCATTCAATTTCCTATCTTTCAAGCGCCGAACCAATTGCTCACATCAAGTTGGCGAAAAATCACTCTACAAAGCAAACTTCAAGAAAATTTTAAAAAAGAAGGTTTTTAAAACGTTCACTACTCCACTCTAATCTGCATTTGATCAGGTGCCTGTGGTTTTTTTTTTTTTAAAGGGGGCTTTGATAGGCTTATGCCTTTGGTCACGTAGACCTCGAAGTGGGTCTATTGTGATATTATACCCCTGTTCCTACACTACAACATTTGTAGTGAGGAGACGGTTTACAGCCTCCTCCCGTATGAAGTGGAACAGGCTGTTGTCATCGATTTTTGCAACCTCGGAGGGACTGAGGATGCCCTTACCAAGGTGCTTAAATCTTTTGTATGCATGCCTGTGGCTTAAAAAATTCACCAAAAGGTCAGCTTTCGAATGGTATATCAAAAAAACTGTTTGCTATTTTATTTGGTCAAAAAAACCTCGTTTGAATGCAAAAAACAGCGAAGCAAGTCGAGGTTTTTGACGCTTGGTAATGGGTTTCAAATAAGTAGGCATTTTTACGAACAAAATTAAACTGTTTTATCTTCTAAGGTGCAGTTTTATATTTGTGCGAGCATTTTCTAATACGTAATTACAGTAAATGTTCAAAAAGACCTCCATTTTGTTGAATGCACAAATGTGTCCTTTTGCATCAACAGCACATCGAAGCTCTCTTCGGTTTTGTTTCATTTGATCTCCGCAATCCATTATTCTTTGAATGAGATGATCTCTCGACTCAATCCTGACGTCGTACACTTTTGCTTTGAGATTCCCCCGGAGGTAATAGTCCATCGGAGTGAGAACAGGATTGCGCGAGGGCCACCGGACGGGTCCATACTGACCGATCCACCTTTGAGAAATTTGAAAGTTAAATGAATGCTTTAAAAAAATTGTTCAACGTATTTTTCCTTATGTTGAGTGGAGAATTCTTTTTCTTTTAATGTGCATTATGATGAACAGGAGGTTTCAGTTTCTAACCTGTTTTCAGAGTTGGTGTTGATCCATTCCCTTAGGTACTGCTCGAGTTCCTGACACCCGTCCATTTGAAACCAGAGATTCATTCTCTCCACCAGAGGCATATCATCGAGGAATTCTAACACTTCATGTTCTAGCAACTTCAAGAATTATGTGTGGTTTTATTAGCTTGATGGGTTCAGAACATGATATTTGACAGAGAGTAGGTATGATAAAGAGAAAGTATGGGAAACAGTCTTTACTCACGTTACGAAAAGAATTGCCGTTTAACCGGCCAGGCAGCAAAGCAGGACCTAACATACGATTTCGGGTCATTCCAGCCCACACGTTTGCCCGAAAATCATATTGGTAATGGGACACATGGGTCCCATGAGGATTTTCTTCGGCCCAAATGTGGCTGTTGCGGTGATTGAAGTCCACATCACTCTGTCACCGCGTCATGGGAATTCTGCTTGGTACCATTCACAAAATTGTACCGTCTGGCCCCCGCGCAGTCCTGACCTCACTCCGATGGACTATTACCTCTGGGGGAATTTCAAACCAAAAGTGTACGACGTCAGGATTGAGTCGAGAGATCATCTCATTCAAAGAATAATGGATTGCGATGATCAAATGAAACAAAACCGAAGAGAGCTTCGATGTGCTGTTGATGCAAAAGGACACATTTGTGCATTCAACAAAATGGAGGCCTTTTTGAACATTTACTGTAATTACGTATTAGAATATGCTCGCACAAATTTAAAACTGCACCTTAGAAGATAAAACAGTTTAATTTTTTTCGTAAAAATGCCTACTTATTTGAAACCCATTACCAAGCGTCAAAAACCTCGACTTGCTTCGCTGTTTTTTGCATTTAAACGAGGTTTTCTTGGCCAAATAAAATAGCAACAAGTTTTTTTTTTATATACCATTAAACCTAACACCTAATACCGACCAGGCAGCAAAACAGGACCTAACATACGATTTCGGGTCATTCCAGCCGAAAGCTGACCTTTTGGTGCATTTTTTAAGCTACAGGCACCTGATCAAATGCAGATTAGAGTGGAGTAATGAACGTTTTAAAAACCTTCTTTTTTCAAATTTTCTTGGAGTTTGCTTTGTAGAGTGATTTTTCGCCAGCTTGATGTGAGCAAAAAAAATTGGTTTGGCGCTTGAAAGATAGGAAATGTAACAAACTTTCCAACGGAATCCTCAACTTTTACTTTACATAATACTGTAAGACGAGACCGATTTCCTGACAATCGCTTTATTTTAACACTTTATTTAAGCTAAGTTTCAGAACTCTAAATTCTCAAAATGTTCGTCTCTTTTTCTCAATCACAACAACCACTCTTTTTGAAACTAAAACCAATCCTTATGTTTTGGGTAGTTATGAGCGACTGGAGTCGCTCAACACTTCTCCCCTCTCTGAAAGCACCTTCTTCTTTGGATAAGGTGCCAGTCTGTCTACGTGGACCACCTTCAAACCTCCTCGGGTATTCTTGATCCTGTAGACAACGTCATTGAGCTTCTTTAGTACTTCAAAGGGACCTTCCCAGGGGCACATGAGCTTCGGGCTTTTCCCTCTCACCCGGCGAGGATTATGCAGCCATACGAGGTCCCCAGCATTGAATGTACGCATCATAGTCCCCCGATCATAGCGCCGTTTCATATCCTCCACTTTTACGCGCAGGGTGTTTCGTGCTTTTTGATGGGCATCCTCCAACCGCGCACGCAATTCCATGGCATAGTTCTCGGCTACCTGTTCCCCGGGGGCTTGACCAAATAACAGTTGAAGGGGTAGGGTGAGCTCCCTGCCGAACATCATGTATGCAGGAGTGTACCCGGTTGCTGCATGCACTGAGGCTCGGTATGCCAAAAGAGCTGCTGGGAGCTGGAGATCCCAGTCACGCTGATGGTCCTCTACCATCTTAGCAAGCCAGTCGTACAAAGTCCGGTTCAGCCGTTCCACTTGCCCATCACTCTGTGGTCTTAGGGGTGTGGTTCTTGTTTTTGTGCTGCCCAGTTGCTCCATTGTGGCTTTGAATAGCTCAGATTCAAAGTTTGTCCCTTGGTCTGAGTGCAATTCTCGGGGAACACCAAACCGCGACACCACATGTTCAAAGAGAGCTGTTGCAATGGTCTCTGCTTTTTGATCGGGCAGGGGAATGGCTTCAGGCCACTTTGTGAAATAATCCACCACGGTGAGGATATACTTCTTGTCACGATCTGTCCTTGGTAGGGGCCCTAGAATGTCTACCGCTACACGTTGAAAAGGAGACCCTACTCGGTAGGTTTGAAGTGGAGCTCGTACTCTACGTCCCCCACCACGTCGTTTCCCACATGTCACACACCCTTTACACCAATCTCGAACATCCCTGTGCATTCCAACCCAATACACAGTTTGTCGGAGTTGTTCCAAAGTCCTCTTTTCTCCCACATGAGCAGGCCCATGGGCTTGATCAAAGGCTTCTTTCCTCAAGCTGTGTGGGAGGATGACCTGTTCCTGCCTTACTTTTCCATCTGGGCTTTCCCATACCCGGCAAATGATGTTTCCTATAAGCTTTAGCGAACCAAATAGAGCCCAATAGGCTTTTGTCTCTGAACTTTCCCCAGACACTTCTCCCCAAGGTGGACGTACCGACTTTTCTAACCACTGTAGCACTGGTTGAAGATGGTTGTCCCCCCGCTGCTGTAGTTCAAGTTCTGCTGGGTCATAGCTACTAGTTGCTACAGCATACACTTTTTCCTCTAACTCTTGCTGTTCCTGCAACTCTCGACGGTCACAATATCTGCAGCCAGTTCCTGAGCATGGTCTTCGAGACAGAGCATCCGCATTTACATGTGCCCGGCCAGGCCTATACTCTATAGTGGGCTTGTATGGGCTGATTTGCTCCATCCACCGTGCCATTTGTCCATCCAGGATCTTGAAACCCATCAGCCACTGCAGAGAGGAATGGTCCGTTCTGATGCGTAATTTGCCATTATCTATGCCATATGGCCCAAAAACTCGGCAAGCCTGCACTACGCTGAGAAGCTCTTTGCGAGTAGCGCAGTAGTTCCTTTCTGAGCGAGACAGGCATTTGCTGAAGTAGGCAATCACCTTCTCCTGCCCCTCTTGTTCCTGAGATAAAACGGCCCCAATAGCTACGTCACTGGCATCAGCATCGATAATGAAAGGAAGTTCTGGTTTCACATGTCCTAGAACAGGAGCTGACTGGAGATGCCTTTTAAGCTCGCTAAATCTGTTATCACACTCCTCTGTCCATTGAAACTCTCCTTTCTGATTTTCGGCTGCATACAATGGTTTCATCAGCATTGCCATGTGAGGAATGAACTGCCTGTAGTAAGAGCAAAGCCCCAGGAAGGCTCTTAGCTCCTTTGCAGACGCTGGCGTGGGCCACTTTACAACAGCTTCTACTTTCTTTGGGTCTGTGTGAATGCCCTCTCTTGTTACAAGATGCCCTAGGTAGGTAGCTGCCTCCTTCAGGAACGTGCACTTCTTGGCATTCAACTTCATACGAGCCTTACGTAAAATGCCAAAAACCTCCTCCAAACACGTTAAATGTTCTTGAAACGTTCGAGTATGGACCAGCACATCATCAATGTAGACTTTCACAACACCTCGGGTAATCAATGGTTGCAACAGTTGTCGCATCACCCGCTGAAATGTTGCTGGAGCATTGGTGAGGCCAAACGGCATGACAGTGAATTGCCAGAGGCCATAGTGCGTACAGAATGCAGATTTCGCTTGTGCGTCTGGGTGCAACGGTATCTGCCAATAACCGGACTGCATGTCTAAGGTGGAGAACCACCGGCTTCCTTCCAAAGAGTGTAGTGTGTCCTGTATGTGAGGCAGTGGGTGAGCGTCCTTCACGGTGATATCATTGATCTTGCGATAATCTACACAGAACCTCCAATCCCCTGTTTTCTTCCTGACCATCACCACCGGGCTAGCCCAGGGACTCTTTGATTCAACAATGACCCCTTGTTCGAGCATTTTTTTTACCTCGTTAAGGATAACCTGGTTTTGTGTGGGACTCGTTCGCCGTGGATGTTGCTTAATTGGGGAATGTCCTCTTACATTGATTGTGTGTGGCTCTACCAAGCTCTTACTCAAGTCTTGTGTTCCAGAAGCGAATACGTCTGTATTCCTAGCCAACACCAGCTTGAACAGCTCGAGGTCGGATGGGCAAAACCGGCTTGCTGGCTCGTCACAGAGGGGCTGGAGAAAGCTTGGAATACTTGAACAATGTGCAGAGACGCTCTGTGGCAAGTCTTGGCAAAACCTTACTGAATTTTGTGCCCCTCGGTATTCCACAATCTCATCCCCACACCTGAAGGACCTCTCACGGAAGTCAATGCAGCAGTCATTCTTGGCAAGAAAATCGACTCCGAGGATACAAGTTTCACTTATTTCTGCAACTAAACAGTCATGGGCCCATTTTCTCTTCCCAAAGCCAATATAAACTCGGACTTGGCCCAACACTGGAATCGTGGACCCAGCTACAGTCCTCAATTTCCCACATGCTGCAGGTGTCCTTCTCATTGCAACCTCAACACTGGGGTTAATTACAGAAATTGTGGCTCCTGTATCCACTATCATTTCGCATGAGTGCCCATCCAGTGTTCCATTAATCACTATAGATGCTCCATGCATCAAATAAAGAGGGAGACCGTCTCTTCCCCCTTCCGTAGTGTCTGACACTCCACAGGCCTCTTCACTATCTCCCCTTTTGTGGCCCCGCAAAAAGGAAGGTGTTAGTTTTCCGGATTCGGACGTGTGGTGCTAGTTGCGCGAGGCTGCTGATATTCTGGACGTTTGGAACATTCCCGGGCAAAGTGCCCCCATTCCCCGCAGCGGAAACACTCTCCCTTCCGTCTTTGTGGCCTCAAAGTTTCCTGCACCACTCGTCGTATGTGCGCATTCAACTCTGTTAAGGAGGCACCTGAGGGTCCGGGATTTCTTGGGTCTGTGGTCATTTCCACTGGCCGTGGAGGTAGGGTCAGTTCATCCACACAAGTTCGAATCACAGGTTTTTCTCTCGCCAAGCTGGACTCCAATCTAACTGCTCGGGTTAATGCGTCACGTAGGGTCATCGGGTCTCCAGCAATGACTAGTTCTCTAACTCTTGGATTCCGGAGGCCTCGAGTGAATCGATGTATGGCAAGAGTTTCGCGCGTGTGTTCATTGCTTACAGCTCGCCTTGCCAAATTTTCTATTTCTGCAGCAAAGGTAGCTACGTTCTCCCCTTGACCCTGAGATCGCTCTTGCAGCCTATCGAAATACAATGATGCCTGACCCTCAGTGCCAAATCTCCGTGCCAGCGCATCACATAGGTTGTCCAATTGCCTGTGCTCCTCAGGAATGTTACAGACCACTGACAGAGCGGGACCACGGACTGCCATAACCAACCTCTTTGCAGCCGTACTAGGAAGCCACCCATTTGTATCGATCACTAAGCGAAACTGAGTCCAGTACTCATCCCAAGGAATCGATCCGTCGTAAGGTGCTGCTTTAGCCGTGTCCACACGCTCTGGTCGTGGCCCGCTTTCCTCCTGTTCGGATCTGTGCTCTACTGGGAGAATACGAGGTTCCCCAGGGAGGCCTGTGATAGAAGAAATCCGAGAGACCACTTCTCTCACAATGCTGTCAGTCAAGGTGGTGGAAATTGCTCGTAACCTGCTATCTAATGATTCCTGGAGACGCTGTTCAACTAATCTGTAGACCTCTTCTACGTCTTGGTTCGCAGTTGGCCTATCTTCTATCTGACTTGTCTCCTCCACTCCACCCTCCCCTACAAAAACGGGGCCGCGAGGGTCACGTGGGTTCGCCATGACACCAGTTGTAAGACGAGACCGATTTCCTGACAATCGCTTTATTTTAACACTTTATTTAAGCTAAGTTTCAGAACTCTAAATTCTCAAAATGTTCGTCTCTTTTTCTCAATCACAACAACCACTCTTTTTGAAACTAAAACCAATCCTTATGTTTTGGGTAGTTATGAGCGACTGGAGTCGCTC
Source organism: Stenodema calcarata (assembly GCA_963920205.1). Classification (NCBI taxonomy): domain Eukaryota; kingdom Metazoa; phylum Arthropoda; class Insecta; order Hemiptera; family Miridae; genus Stenodema; species Stenodema calcarata. The sequence continues at coordinate 398,147 of OY986049.1, read as the reverse complement.
AACAATACTGTAAGTGAGTTATAGCCGTTTTGCTGAGACAAGGTCGAAAACACGAAAAAAATCTTAGTAGTGAAATAACTCAAAAACTAAGAGAGATAAAAAAAATTGCTACGTGGCACTTTTTGTTGGAAATTGGTTGTAGAATACGTGGGTGAAGTAGTGCGCACCTTATCTGATACACCCTGTATATATCTTGAAATGAGACGCAAGGAATAAACGCGTAAACGATAAAATAACGTATTTAATCACAACTGACTGGAACAATACAAAAGTATAATAATAAATTGAGAATTTTTTAGACAGCAGAAAAGCACGTTGACACTCATCGAACGATTAATAGAAGAAGGTTATGAACAACAGTGTTGCCTCTTAAAGGAAAATGACAATTACTGCCTACACTGGGACGTAAGTCCGTATACCCTTCAACACACCCCTCTAATTGTCATTATATCTTAATCATAATGAGAGCATACATATTCATATTAGGTATAGAGAAGTTGTGAATTGACATGTCACATTGACAATCAGAAATACAAAATGGCATAGTTAATGAACTAATTTGTTTTTGAATTTTACAAAATTATGAGCATTTAAGGGCTTGGTAAAAATATCTGCAATTTGATTTTCAGTAGGACAATAGTTAATAACAAGACCCTTTTCAACAGTCTCTTTTATGAAATGAAAGCGTACATCTATGTGTTTGCTTCGCCTATTTATAATCCCATTTTTTATCAAATCAATAGCACTTTTATTGTCAATATTCAATTCGATGCTGCATGGAGTCATGTGTTGACTGGCTCCGCTATCAAGAAACCAATGCTTGGTAGAACTAGACTCTTCTCCCATTAATGCAACGCTGATATAAGCATTTTTATCCGGGTCAGATTTACTTCCGATGCTTTTTGAGTGCTGTCCTGAATTTTGCTGCTTATACTCGTATTTGTAGGATTTTTCTTTACTAATGCGAAATCTACAATCTTTTTTGACATGACCGAATTTCTTGCAGTATTCACATTTGTTATTGTTAACACTATTCTCCGATTTTCTTGCTGGATTTTTATAACATTTGTGGCTGGGGTGATTTTTACCGCAAAATACGCATTTGTAAGTGGACTGAGAAGTTAAAGCATGTGAATTCGAACCACTACTTTCACGAGAATTCAGACGTTGTTCTTCTATTATCAATCTTGAAGTAAGTTCGTTTATTGATTGTTTTGAAGAATCAAGAGATTCCCACGCAGAAATGAAGTAATTTAAGTGACTAGGCAACGACATTAAAATTTTTGTTATTATCTGTTTATCCGAGATGGTTTCACCAAGGGATCGTAATTTAGTGACGATGTCAACAATATTGGTTTCAATCACACTATTAGCTTCTATGGGGCTCTGCCCAGTTTAGACCATCGAGTTGGTCAACCCCCACCTGTTGTGTCTTCCATTATTATATTGTGTCCTAGCCTCGGTCGTGAATGTCAATGTTTTTGAATAAATTGTTTCCGTCCATGTGTTACGCGTTTTTCTTACTCTGCCTAGAGGTTATGTGTTAAGGTTTGGTTTTTTAATGAACAGCAATGGAATTTTAATTGTTTTTATTTTAGGAGGCACAACTCGACACGTTTTACGTTTTTAGGTTCACACACATAATAATATTCTTGCTTTAATATCCACATCATCTTATCGTCTTATTCGACTTCACATGTATGTCTACTGACCAATCATGGTGGACACTGTATATTAAAATTTACTTCCTTCAACACACCCTCTTAAATTTTAATCTAAATTTCAAACAATTTTACAAGAAACAAGTTATCGTATAACACACATTTTTAAACTTTAAATCTAGCTAGCAGTATCTTGATTACTCTTTAAATTTTCCAGTGAACATACATTTTAAAAAATTTAGTCTCAATAACACGCTCAATAACTTCTCAATCCAGAGTAGAACATTTAATAAACAGTTTTCAAGTGTTATTAGATCTTTACCTAGTTCAATGAATAATTTTTACTTTTACTTTATTAGGACATTATTTCAAAATACAGATAATTTTTTTTTTTTTTTTCAAATTTCAAACAACACACATGCAAAGGCATTACTCAAAATTGTTTTAACAAAATAATATCAATCAACTAACTCTTTCTTAAATTTTTCAAATTTCTCAAATGTTAATGGTTTAGTAAACACATCAGCTAGTTGCTCATTGCTTGGACAGTATTTGATTTTGATCAATCCTTCATCATATTTTTCTTTAATATAGTGGAAACGAACATCTATGTGCTTGCTTCTACAATTTAAAATACCATTTTTAATTAACTGCATGGCACTTTGATTGTCAATGTTGATTGTTGCTTCAATGTTCTTATTCAGTATCTCTTCAATTAAATTCTTCACAAAGATCAGTTCGCGACAGCACTCTGCAGCAGCAATGTATTCCGCTTCACAAGTTGATGTAGCAATAATTGGCTGTTTTCTGGCACACCAAGTTATTGGACCATCTGAATAATATATCACATATCCAGTTGTACTCCTTCGTGTTTCAGGGTCGCCTGCAAAGTCTGCATCACAGTAGGCAATCAAATTAGGTGTTCCATTTTTACGATATTTTATCCCAGCATTGGAACTTCCTTTGATGTACCTCAAGATTTTCTTTAAATTTGCCAGGTCTTCAGTTGTTGGTTCTTCGACTCTTCTACTGCACAGACTAACAACAAATGATAAGTCTGGTCTTGTTCTCGATGTTAGGTATAATAGAGAACCGACAGCTTCACGATAAGGAAATGTTGATGTTGACTTGTCTGGTTTTTCATGGGTTGTTATTTGAACAGTTGGCGCTCTCATTGGGTTACAGTTTGACATACCGTACCTTTCCAGAAGTTGTTCTGTATAAGAAATCTGAGACAGTTTGACATGACCTTCCTTTACTTCCAATTCAATTCCAAGAAAAGAGGTTGGTTCATCAGACCAAGACATCTCAAACTCTTTATTCAATGTTTCAAGCAACTGTTTCATTTTACTTTTATGTTTGGCCAATAGAAGTCCATCGTCGACATGAATTGCTAGTATCAGACTTCTATCCTCATTTATGAACACACATTGTTCAATTTTTAGTGACTTCAATCCGTGGGTTTTTAGAAAAGAAGTGAATCGTTTGTTCCACTGCATTGGAGCTTGTTTAAGCCCATACAGTGCCTTTTTTAACTTGCAGATTTTTGAGTCTTCTTCACAACCTTCAGGTAAGTACATGTAGATACATTCATCCAAGTTTCCATACAAGAAAGCTGTTTTTATATCAAATTTTGCCATAAGATAGTCTTCTCTGGCAGCAATAGCTAGGATTGTTCTAAGTGAGGTACTGCTTACAACGGGACTATATGTTTCATCGTAGTTGACTCCCAGACGTTGTTCACACCCTCTCACGACAAGCCGGGCTTTATATTTACCCTCATCTTTTACTTTGAATATCCAACGGTTTGTCAATATTTTATTCTTACCAGCTTTATTGGAATCTACTAGTTCCCAAGTCTCATTTTTCTTGAGAGACTGGATCTCGTCGTTGATTGCAGATTTCCACTTCTCCTTCTCTGGACCTTCAACTGCTTCGTGGTAAGTCAAGTACACATAGTCTCTAAATTTACTTGGCGTTTTCTTATTTCTCTTTCCTCTTCCTTCTTCTTTTTCAGGTGATTTTATTGATTCTTCTTTTTCTTTTTCAGGTGATTTTCCAGCGGGCTCCTTCACAGGTGTTCCTCCAACTGCACCATCAAATTCAAGAATGGTGTCTTGATCAATTGTGTCACCGTCATCTGATGTCTTCGAGTCTTCATCACAGACAGCACCACCGTCGTCCTGGTTATCATCGTCTTCCAACGAAACATCAAACACACTAGGATTTTTTCTTACTTGAGGAATGTGATTAGTGAACTCGGCATCACGAGAAACAATTATCTGCCTTGTGTTTTTATCCCAGAATCTGTAACCAGTTGATGTATAACCAACAAATATTAAAGTTTTGCTTCTTGATTCAAGTTTTTTTAAATGACCTTTTTTATGAACATATGCTTTTGAACCAAATAACTGCAAATGTTTTAGGTTTGGGGTTTTGTTTGTCCACATCTCGTACGGGGTTTTATTTTCCAATGCACTATTGGGGCTTCTGTTCGCTAAATAAGTAGCAACAAACAGAGCTTCTCCCCACATATCACTAGGCATGGTTGAATCATGAAGAAGAGCACGAGTTTTCTCCATCAGAGTTCGATTTAAGCGTTCTACCTTACCATTGAGCTGAGGTACATATGGAGGTGAGAAATCAAATTTGATTCCACGTTCTGTAGCCCATTTTACAAATTCACTAGGCGTATTTTCTCCAGCATTATCACATCTCAACGTCTGTACCTTCAAACTCCACTTGGTTTCAAATTCGGCTACAATGTTTTTAATTATTGATGACAACTCGGATTTATGTTTCATCAATTCAACAACAGAATAATGTGTAAAATCGTCCATTACAGCAACAAAATATTCGTTGTTATCCCACGTAGCTTCTATTGGACCGCAGGTGTCAAAATGCAGAAGTTCAAGTGGTTTTGACGATTTTCTACGATCATTCTGAAACGGTAGTCTTCTTAGTTTTGCGTTGGCACATGTCTCACAAGAAGTTTGACCATCAGAGATTTTTAATTTCTCCATTCCCTGACTGATCGATTTTAGCTTTTCAATGTTTTTAAAACTCAAGTGACCAAGCTTCCTATGCCAGATATTGACATCACTCTTATCTTCTTTTGCCAAACAAGATATGTTGTCAAACTCAGGACACAGTTTTACAATGAACAGACCAGCACTGTTCTTTGATCCTATAGCAAAGAATTTGTCCTTTCTGATGTGCACCTTGTCACCAGAAAACTCTACTTTTCCACCTGACTGCAGGATTTTTCCGACTGATAACAGGTTTGTTGACAATTCAGGGATGTACAAAACATCTTTTAAAATGCACATTTTAAAGTTGGCATCGCCCATCTCTCTCGCTACCATTTTATCATCATCTTTTGCCACACTGATTTCAGCGCGTATTTTACGTAGGTTAGAGAGAAGTGATCTGTCATTTGTCATATGCGACGTGGCTCCTGAATCGCATACCCAGCTCGAACGAGCGTTGTCACTGTCTGGGTCTGTTTTTGTCATGAAAGCCACTTTTGAACATTCACTAGAGGATTTTGGATTTTCATGCTTTTTACGGAAAAAACAATTTTTTGATTCATGGTTTGTCTTTTTACAAAATTGGCACGGAGATCGTGAGTTCTGGGGACAGTTTTTAGCAATATGACCTGCCACCTTGTTGCATTTATAACACACGACACCAGTTTTAGCATTGGCACCAAATGCCACATTTTTAGGAATATTGGATGACGTTCCATTGTTTCTACGTTCCTCTGCCATAAGTCTGGATGTTAGGTTCGTCAAGGATTGTTCAGTTTTAGGGGCGGACTCCCAAGAAGAAATGAAGTAGTAGTTATAGGAGTCTGGAAGAGCAGATATTACTCTCTGAACAAGTTCATCATTTGAGATTTCGTGTCCCAACGATTTTAGTTGCATAGCAATATTTTCAAGGTCAGAAATTCCTTTTGTTACTTCTATTATGCGAAAATTAAAATATTCTTTCAGCAGATTGTTTTTTGACCTCTCAGTATCTCCTTCATAAATTGCAATAATTTTAGTGTACATTTCATATGCACTCTTACATGACATCACATAATGTAAATTTTTACGATTTAGAGAAGTTATTATAGCCTTTTGGGCTCTGGCATCCTTCCTTTGGAAACCATCATCAGAAGCCGGGGCTGTTTTGGTTGTTACTGCCTCAAAGATATTGGCTGATTTTAGAAGAACATCTAACTGAAATTTCCATAGAGCATACGTCTCAGGACCGTCGAGTTTCTCAATGAATCCTGCATCATCGCAACTATCATGTTTTGAAGTCATTTTTTTTAATGTATTATAAGTTTTACCTTCCTTGAAGAAACGTACGAATCAATTCTACGGGATTGGCGGGAACCGGGTTTTTTACTGACTTCGCACAAGTTTTATAACAGGGTCGCGTGAAACAAACTCACTTCACAAACTTTACTTCACGAGCGTATCTGGGGCCCATTAACCTGTTAAGGTTTGGTTTTTTAATGAACAGCAATGGAATTTTAATTGTTTTTATTTTAGGAGGCACAACTCGACACGTTTTACGTTTTTAGGTTCACACACATAATAATATTCTTGCTTTAATATCCACATCATCTTATCGTCTTATTCGACTTCACATGTATGTCTACTGACCAATCATGGTGGACACTGTATATTAAAATTTACTTCCTTCAACATTATGGGCCCAGAGGACGTGTGGAAGTGGAGGTAAAAATTAACGCGAGAGTTTTTTGGTTGTGCGTTGGTGGAGCGGTTCGTGTCGAAAACGTGGTCCCGGTTTCGTTCGGTACGGTTTCGTTTTTTCGTGGTCACGAAGATGGCAGCTTCCCAACCGGTCAACATAAAACTGTTCGATGGAACAGGCTTCGAAAATTGGCTGTTTCGAGTTGAACGTCTCCTGGAACGGAACTCGTGTTTGAGCGTAATCAGCAGGGAGAAACCTAGTAATGCGGACGAGGTTGGTATGAAAGAATGGTTGAAGGAAGACGCTAAAGCCAAGGATCTAGTCGTTCAGTGTACGGCAGATAGTTCTCGATCTGATCAGAAATCGAAATATTGAATAAAATAGTTGAAATGGTAAAGGGAATGTTGAACTAATTTAAATGAGAATTAAATTGAGGAACAGAAACACACGTGTAGAGAGTCATCGAAGCAGTGTATTATTGTAGCAGTGCGGACAAGTGGTATAACAGTGCACAGGTTGACCAACATATAAAATAAATTCTCAACACGCCTCCTCGATTGATAAACTAAGGTTTTTCGATCGTAAATCAACTAGAAATTAACTTCACAGTGGTTGTTGGTCAGTAATCATTCATATATCAAACATTAAAGAAGTTACAACTCAAACATGAATGAACTACGTCCATTATGGAACACATACCAAAGTAACTCTATCAACATCAGTATCAATAACCTTTTTAAAACTAAATCTAAACTACTGGTCGAAACAAAATCCAACGTTCAAATTAAAAGTTCAAGTGAATTATAAAAAAAAATAAACTACAAACATAAGAGAAAACATAACGTAAATACAAAACATAGTGACAAGTTCAAGTGATTCCTATATTCAAAATGATATCACGAAATTTGGTGAATTTTTCTTTGTTTAACGCTTTTGTCAAACAATCTGCCACATTTTCTTTGGTAGATACATAATTTATCTTAATTTTTCCAGTTTTCACCAGTTCCTTAATAAAATGACAACGGATGTCGATATGCTTGGCACGTTTTGAATTTTGAAAACTTTGTATGAAAGAAATAGCACTTGCGCTATCCATATTTAAATTTACTGACGAGATAAGGGATATGTCATTAATTATTCCCATCAAGTTAACTAACTCCTGAGATGCGGTACTAGCAGCCAAAAATTCTGACTCCATTGAGGATAGAGCAACACTATTTTGCTTTTTCGAATGCCAGAAAATCGGATTACTTCCATGAAATACAACAAGACCACTTACACTTTTTCGAGTCGTCCTGTCACCTCCCCAATCACTATCTGAATATCCATTCAATTCAAAACCGCTTCTAGTGAAATTCAGTCCTATTTGCTTAGTACCACTCATATATCTCAAAATTCGCCTCGCTGCTCCCATTGTTGATTTAGTCGGCTTATCTAAATACCTAGACAACAATGATACAGAAAAAGCTATATCCGGTCGCGACAATAATGAAATATACAATAAACTACATACTAAATTTCTATAAAGAGAACAGTCTTCAAATATTTCTTCTCCTTCCTCAACTTGGAAATTTGCTTCCATAGGAGTTGTCACTTTCTTGCAAATATTCAAATCAAATTTGTTAATCAACTTGTCAATCATTCTTTCCTGAACAATATGAATATTATTAGGAGTTCGCGTGATTTGCATACCCAAAAATAGTTTAGCTTCACCTAGATTTTTAATTTTGAATTCCTTTGTCAAATCCTGTATTAATCTATCTACTTTCTCAACATTTCCTGTGATCAACGCATCATCAACGAATAAAACTAAATGAATGTCATCAGATGAATACAAACAAAAATCAAAACTTGACCTACGAAAATTGAGGTTGGTCATAACCTGATCAAAACGTTCGTTCCAACACCTTGGTGAGCTTCTAAGACCGTACAGCGCGCGATTTAATTTAAGAACGTTACTGTTACAATTTACTCCTTTCGGGATTTTTATAAAGATTTCTTGATCCAAAAGTCCATTCAAAAATGCACTGGGCGCGTCAACTTGTTTCAAAACCCAGTCATTCTGCAATGCAAATGACATAAGTAATCTAATGGTGGAGTTTCTACAAACCGGAGCATAATTATATTCGCTGAACTCACCATGAGGTTCCTGATATCCTCTTGCTACAAGACGGGCTTTGGGCGTCCCATCCTCCTTGGTACGGAATATCCATCGAGTATCAATCGGGGTCTTTCCAGGTGCTAGTTCGCTGGGTGACCATGTAGTTAATTCTTCAAGCGCGTTCAGCTCGTTTCTTATTGCGCCTCTCCATTTCTCCGACTTCACAGCCTCTTCATACGTCAAGGGATCGTCCTCTTCTCCAGACAGTAGACAGTAGGCGGAGTAGACCTCGTATTGGTCAAGATACTTTGGTGGCTTTACTTCTCGTCTCAGTTTACTGTTAGTCCAGGAGCCAGCTCTGAAATTTGGTTGTAAAAAGCGGGGAATTTCTGATTATAGAAATTGATGGGATATATGTTAGAGGATCCATCCATGGTCTCCTGCCACTTAATAGATGGGGGGTATAGATTTGGTAGCTATTTGAAATTTCGAAAATTCGTCAAAATTGAAACTATTTACGGGGGGCTGAAACTTGGATCGGGGTAAGTATATGATATAAGCATACCAAAAACCAATCTCTGCCACCTTATACCCGGTGGTAAGTACAGGCAGAGGGCACTTGAAAATTGGTACTTTTTACACAGAAAATGAAACTATTTGCGGGCTTTTGCAATTTCGCTCATTGTAACTACTCGACATGGAGAGACAAATAAACCTACTCTGCCAGCAATAGTCCAGTGGTAAGTACTGGCAGAGGGCACTTGAAAATTGGTACTTTTTGCACAGAAAATGAAACTATTTGCGGGCTTTTGCAATTTCGCTCATTGTAACTACTCGACATGAAGAGACAAATAAACCTACTCTGCCAGCAATAGTCCAGTGGTAAGTACTGGCAGAGGGCACTTGAAAATTGGTACTTTTTGCACAGAAAATGAAACTATTTGCGGGCTTTTGCAATTTTGGTCATTGTAACTACTCGACATGGAGAGACAAATAAACTTACTCTGCCAGCAATAGTCCAGTGGTAAGTACTGGCAGAGGGCACTTGAAATTTGGTACTATTTGCACAGAAAACAAAACTATTTGCGGGCTTCTGCAATTTCGCTCATTGTAACTACTCGACAAGGGGAGACAAATAAACTTACTCTGCCAGCAATAGTCCGGTGGTAAGTACTGGCAGAGGGCCCTTGAAAATTGGTACTTCGTTCTAAAAATGACGTATCATTTTGTAATCGTCGCTACATACTGCTAAGCGCAATCCACCATGACAATGTATATGGATATGGACAAAGTTACGATTGATAGGTGATACCAGGAAATAGATTGTGCAGGAATTGAAATAATGATGAGCATTTTATTTTCTCCGTACTTACAATAAATTATTTATAACAAATGAAAAATAAATAATATGATTTTAGATATAATTATTGAAATTACAACAAAAATGTTGACTAATGCATCAAATTAATGTATAATATCACGATGTAATATGTAATACCACGTAATCTGATCAATGACAACAGTATACCTAGGTTTAATCAAGTAAGTACGTACCGATTCTATGAAAATATCATTGACATCATAACATAAAACTAGAACAATGACCTAGAACAAGAACAACATGGAGTAATGAAACATAAATTCAGAGTAATCAAAAACATTGATTTTTTTACAATAAAGGCCCCTAAAAAAAGTTAATGTTAGTACATAGATATGGTACACAAAAATTGAAACAACGTTGTGAATAAATTTGATTTGAATTGGGCTGTATCAATGTGGGAAAACTTATAGGTGGGCAAATTTTTTAAAATGATGAAAAAGTCACCGGGAAAAATGAATAAGTAGGCTGTAATAAGAAAAACGAGAAAATCTTTCAAATTTCAATCGTCGTCGTCCTCATCGCTGGTGTCAGTCGTACTATCGTCATCTTCTCCTTCCGGAATCTGTTCCTTCATGATAATATCTTCCAATTTTTCTGGAAGAGCAGAGCCTTCGAACCATCTCACAACATACGTCCCATCGTTATCCGTCCATCCGTAGTCGTCAGCTTTAATGCTGGGTGGATCTGGTAGGTGTAGATCAGACCACATTAGAGCTACGTACTTCGACCTCAGTGCATGTTGAAACAATGCCTTCTTGCATGGAGGGAGATTGCAACTGTCGATCCCTTTTGGATCTTTCAGAGGATCTTTTTCCCAATTTCTTTTGTAGGCATCCATAAATAAGTGCAGGCGTAATTCATCTACATCTTCGAATCGGCGACGGCTGTAGATTTGACACACAATTTTTTCAATGTTATGGAATTCCACAGGAGACAGATGTGGATTATCACCGAATGTTGCCAAAGTACGCTTCGAGCCTTCCTGTGCTTTTATTATATTGAATGGCTTCTTCTTCCCTACACGGAAGAAGGCTGACGTGTAATCACAACCTGTAAGTGCGTGAAGGGATGGGAGAGCTCTACACATATCGGGCCCCAAGTTCTCTACGATTCTTCTTACATCAATAAATCTATGGTCATTCCTTGTCACTGTTCCAACTTCCAGCCAAATTCTCACATGATTATGGATACGGTGAATGTTGCCAATTACAATGATGAGCACATCCGTATCGGAAGTTCTAATGACCACGTTCGATTCTTCTTTCAGCGTTGTTAAATGGTAGACCATTCTGGAGTCTGCTTCTATATGTCCACATTTCAAGTTTGGATCTTCGTTGACAGTGACGGTATCCCCAGTCAATGAATAAAAAAAGTAGCAGATTTCTTCTCGATTCACGTAAAGTGCAAATTGCTTGAACGAATTGGCATATTTTTCAGAGGCCCATTCATTTACAAGAAAATTGACCAGACTCTCTTTGAACTGGATACTCCTTAATGCTTTGGTAAAATCGATCGGTCTAATAATGTGGAGACATTTTGACTCGCGGACTTTCCCGTGCACAAGTTGAATAATATTGTACTCTCCAGTTTATTATCAAACGGATTTAACATGCCATCGAAGGCCTCAAGGATTTTTGCGAAGTCGCCGTGGTCACGGATGACTCGACCTTTTTTTAGATCCTTAGTAGTATCTTCTTTGACGGTCATGCCTATTTCATCGAATAAATGGCTAACAATCTCAGTCCTTTGGGAATGACTGTAAGCCCATCTTTGCCGAGCAGATATTGAATTAGTGGCTGAAATAATGCCACTAAGTTTGTTGCCAGCATCCGCATTGATGGTTTGCTCCAACGTCAGGTCGACTGGTGACCGTGAGAAGCTTTTCTTCGTCCTCTTTATTGAAAATAACCCTTCCTTTAGTTGTTGCGTGCGAAATGTGGCTATCGGTTGCCAGTGCCTTCACGATGTTATCAGTAAATGGCAACAACCATCTAGCGTAATTTTGATGATTCATGATAAAAAACAGGTCACTTATTTTCAACAAGCTGTTCACAAATAGATCAATATTACCCATACGGACGCTTCTATTGAAATTATTGTATAAGTCTATGTAGTGAACATAAATGATCCAGATCTGAGCCGTTAGACCGTGGTGGCCTTGTGCAGTTTGTTGTTCGAACTGGAGATATCTCTCGATGTGGGATTTCAATTCTGAATCAGGTTCGACATTTTCCTGAGTTGAAAATTGTTGAGACGTAGTTTGCATCACTATTTTTGGCAAATCGAGGTTTTCGAAAACATCCCGATTTTCAACGGTTAATAAAAATGAATCATAGTGGAGTTTTCGAAGGCTGAGAGCTAACAATCGGTGAATCCTCTTGCAATGATTGTATTACAATCATTGTAATTCGTCCCACCGATGAATCCCGATACGGAGCCAGCAGCAAGTATCCCAGACTCGTTGAGAATCTCAACGATACCCGAGCCATCTATAAACTTTCCCAATGCTTTGAACATTGCCAACTCTATGTGGAATGGTCCAAGTCCAATAAAAATATTATCAAATCTTGGCCGATCTTCATTTTGAATTTCTAGAGCCATTCTTGAAATATTTAGATCGTAAGTGCAAAATATTTGGCTTTGTCCGCATTCGTCCATAATTTGCGATGTCATTTTCAACGTATGTCGTACAACCGCGTATGAGGTGGGGGAAGAATTAATTTGTGGGAGGTAGGCTACAGTTTGTATAGGTGACTCGTCCACAAACAATTGTGAGTTGAAGCCAACCCACATTGGGCTTTCAGGAGTCCAAATAAAGTTTAGAGCCCAAAGTATGTCCAAAAGTTTGAAATCCTTGGGTGGTGCGATTTGAGATTGTGGATCGGTTATTACAGATAAGTTGGAAAGTTTAGGAGTCTTCATGTAAGGTTCTATTTCAGAAATAACTTCTTCGAAAGCTCGCCGTCTTCTGATTTGAGCATTACTCACTTCACATTCTGATAGTTCTTGTTTTTCTTCCTGGTCAATATCAACTTCCATGGCGTCATCTGGTGTCATATTCTGAAAAATAATTCCGACGGTGTCGTGAAGTGTATTTTTACCACTTAATGTTTCTACGAATCGGTCGAAGTTATTGAAGGCCACACTAGTGAATAGATTTGGCCATTTTTTGATTGGGTAGGACACTATTGATGTATTTTGATAAGCTGTATACGACAATTCCGTTTCAATTTCCTCAACTGTATTGTAGCTCACTGAGTGGCCCAGTTTGTTTAAAATGTTGACCATTTTCTTACTTCCCGTGATGGTTTTTGCCGCGCTACCAAGCAATAACTGCTTCGACGGCTTCGTGCGTCCGTTCGTTGCTGAAAATATAATATCGGAACAAATAGACGTGATGCGTCGGTTCCGTGATGCGTTGTCTTTGCCCGCTGTTGGGCCATAAATAATATCTCCAATGAAAGTTTTCAGTACCTGAGGAATATCGCATTCCCCTTTGAACAGATTAGGAAGTGTCACATCCCTTGTAGGTAGACTAAATTCATGTGCCTTCATTATTTCCTTTCTCAGTAAATATGCTGCCTCCCTCATGAGCGAATCTTGTTTCATTTCATTCAATTTACATTCAACCACTCTTGGAACAAAATCCATTGTCGACTTGAAAAATATATGTTCAGCCCCTGACTTATCAACGAGGAGAGTAGATGGAAAACGTTTCAAAAGTTTCTTTTCAAGGTACTGAGGTCGTATCATAGAGGTTGTTGAAGTAGGTGCCAGGCTTTCGATTTTATCTTTAAATAAGTTGCGTAACTCATGCAATGTAAACAATTTTTCATTTTGCAGAATTTCTTCTTCAACAATATTGAATACAAATTGGAACCCCTCATGGTTCAATGAACGTTTGGACATAGCTGGCTGTGTTTGCTGATCAATGTTCAGTTTGGGTCTTGCTCTCGTGAGATACCTTTTCAAACAAATGTCGTGATACCGAACTTCTTTTGCCACGAAATCCCCTTGGTCAATTATTGTAAGGATCCTTCTATCATCAAGCGCTGAGGCAGCCTTCATCACAGTTTTTTCAATGAGGTTAGACGCTGCGGATAATTTTTCCTCCTTTTGACCGTACTTCTTTCTAACTTTACCACAGAACAAACATATTTTCTTCAAAACCCCTGATGAAGTGATTAATTTTTCTCTTTTCGGACGGGTTTGCGCTGATGGGCCAGGAATGGGGGCTATCCAACTAGAAGAGGGCAAATTCATAACAAGAGGCGGAACCTTATCATAATATAGTTTTTTCACAGCCGTGAATTGGTTGTAGCAGGCGCTATGATAGCCACTTTGATCATCTACCACATTAGGAATAGTAAAATCTTTATAAATCAGGTTGTTGTACGAACGTACTTTTACAACGGTCTTACATTTTTTCAATGTTACATCCGTGAAAGGTTTTATTTGTTCATCAGGTCCGGTGTTCTTACAATGAATGCAGCACGACCGTGGAGGACCACCAGCATTTGCCATGGTTTTGAAATTCTCTGTGTCCAAATCGCGATCTAAAATTAATAAAAAATAATCCTTGTACCAAACACATCTATTTTTTAAACTATCATACCTAACCAATTAATGATGAATGTTATGTACTACTTAAACCCTAGAGTACTAAATCCTAATTTCCATTCTGAAGAAAAAGAAAAAAGAAAAACCCGGAAATATACTTAATTGAAGAAGTTAAAATATTGTTTGGTGGTGCACTTTTTCATTGTTTTTCTTTTCATCAATTTTTAGAATCCCGATAATATGTAATAATAATGATAATGCCACGTGACTTTGTAACATTTGGACTAGGTACTACGAATTATGCGGATTTTCAAATTAGCGGGATAGTGAGTGGTAAAAAACCGACTGACCAAAAACCGAAAATTTGATCAGCATTCAACCAGTAAGACTAAATGCTGACACCCCATTTTCTTACAAGTCACTGAGTCGCAGAAACAACATATTTTTTTGCGAATAAATGGGAGATTAAAACTAGAAACTATGAGACGTTTAGGTACCCTCGAGGTGAAAAATCTTTACAAATAAACGAGAAAACCAAAATGCATTGCTTTATTACGAATTATCAAGATTTTTGCAAGGGACTGAGACTAACCATTCATTGATTCTTGAGTCATCAATATAATATTCATTGTACATTGTACAATTAATGGTGTTTTAGTAATCAAGCCTGCCAAGAAAAGTTAGAGAAATGCAAAACTTCAGATTGGAAACTACCTAGGTACCTATTTCAAATAAGTCCTGACGTTCGGGTGGTGGGTGTATAATATGCCTAATTATAATTACTAAAAAAATATAAGAAAGAAAACATCTAGAATGCTCACCCAGAGTGATGATGGAGCGTAGTGTTGAATTATTTCCATTCAAAGCAAAACGAACGCGTCACAATCCCAAATTTCTATACATGCGAAACGAATAACGAACAGTGAACATTTGACGTTACTGGGCACATTACTTGACTGAATCGTTTTCCTCTCAACAATCTTCATCCTACCCCCACTCGGTAGGTGCAACGGTTCACCACATACCACATCATAAACCCCTACAGGTAGGAAAAACACCCTTTCCTCTTGTTCCGTTCAAACATGTGGTCTCAAGAAGGGCGAACTGCGTTGACCTACTTTCAAGTGCCCCCTGCCAGTACTTACCACTGGACTATTGCTGGCAGAGTAGGTTTATTTGTCTCTCCATGTCGAGTAGTTACAATGACCAAAATTGCAAAAGCCCGCAAATAGTTTCATTTTCTGTGCAAAACGTACCAATTTTCAAGTGCCCTCTGCCAGTACTTACCACTGGACTATTGCTGGCAGAGTAGGTTTATTTGTCTCTTCATGTCGAGTAGTTACAATGAGCGAAATTGCAAAAGCCCGCAAATAGTTTCATTTTCTGTGCAAAAAGTACCAATTTTCAAGTGCCCTCTGCCAGTACTTACCACTGGACTATTGCTGGCAGAGTAGGTTTATTTGTCTCTCCATGTCGAGTAGTTACAATGAGCGAAATTGCAAAAGCCCGCAAATAGTTTCATTTTTTGTGTAAAAAGTACCAATTTGCAAGTGCCCTCTGCCTGTACTTACCACCGGGTATAAGGTGGCAGAGATTGGTTTTTGGTATGCTTATATCATATACTTACCCCGATCCAAGTTTCAGCCCCCCGTAAATAGTTTCAATTTTGACGAATTTTCGAAATTTCAAATAGCTACCAAATCTATACCCCCCATCTATTAAGTGGCAGGAGACCATGGATGGATCCTCTAACATATATCCCATCAATTTCTATAATCAGAAATTCCCCGCTTTTTACAACCAAATTTCAGAGCTGGCTCCTGGACTATGTGGCTTGTTGATGGCGTAGGACTTACGATAGTTTCATCATCAGACTGTTTACTCACTTCAGCCTCGTACTTGGTATTGGTTTCGTCAAATGTAACGTCTCGGGATATGAAGACTTCATCAGTGTTTGGATCCCACAATCTATAACCGGCTCCTGCGTATCCAACCATGCGTACACAGCGAGCTCGTGGTTCTAACTTTCCACCTCTAGGTAGGATCACTGCCCAAGCCGTGCTTCCAAAAAATCGAAGCTTGTCAAGCGTGTATTTCCCGAAGAAAATTTCCGCCGGTACTTTCCCATTTAATGCTCGGGTTGGGGAACGATTCATCTGATAGATTGCGCATCTCACTGCCTCACCCCAAAGATGTTTTGGTAGCGCAGAATCAACGAACATAGATCGCACTTTGTCCAATATTGTTCTATTTAATCTCTCCGATACACCGCATTGCTGAGGAGTATATCCTGCACTAAATTCCTGACTAATTCCATTGTCTTCACAATATTTCCGGAATGAATTAGTAATAAATTCGCCTCCTTTATCCATTCTTATGCGTTTCACTCGAATATCACTAGATTTCATTTGTTCAATGTATGCTCGGAGTTTCCCTTCTGACTCTGATTTGTTTTCTAATAGGTAGATTGAAGTAAAATGTGAAAAGTCATCTAGGATACTGAGGTAGTACTTTTCACCATTCTTGGAAGGTACACTCACCGGTCCCCAAACGTCTGTGTGGATAAGTTCACCAATTCGCTTCGATCGAGGAGTAGTTGCTTTGTGAAAGGGCTGGCGAGTTGCTTTGCCTTCTTTGCAAGACTCACAAACATCACTGTTGTATGGGAGATTCAGCAATTTTAGTCCTCGTCTGTTGAGGTGTCCTAAACGGAGATGCCATAAAGTTGCATCGTCTGTTTTTGCCGACATGGCAGTTGGAGCGGATTTCGTTTTCAAAAACTTGACGATGAACAAACCGTTTTCTGATTCACTCACTAACTTCAAGTTCTTTCCAATCACGCTGGCTTTATTTTGAACGAAAATTACTTTGTAGCCGGCATTTATAATCTTTTTCACTGATAAGATGTTACAAGTGAGGTTATCCACTATCAGTGCTTCGATGTTAATACAAGTGGAGCTATTATAACAGTAGACTCGTAGCATCCCTTGTTTGTGGGCTGCCATAACAGTACCATCGGCTATTTTTATATTAACAGGACTCTCGAGTTCCACAACACTCCTCATGAATTTAGCAACTGACCCTCTGACCAAATTGTTTGTGGCCCCACTGTCCAGTACAAAGTTAATTGATAATGGTTCAGTCGATTCAATCTCTGTGGTTAAAGCTACGAACGATATTTCTTCATCTTTGTTTGCGAAGTTTGCTCGGGATGTATGATTAAAATTTGCATGATGATTCCCTCTTCCTCTCTGTTGGAAATAGTACCCTCTCTGACCTCGATTGCCTTTATTGTAGTTTTGACGACCTCTATAGAATCTTCCTTCTCTCTTTGGACAATTCGATTGGTAGTGATAGGAATTATCGCACTTTCCACACTTTGGTGGTAAATTTGAAGTATTAGCGCCAAATGATGTCTCATCACATTTTGATGCTACCTTTCGTGATGCATTGTTAACTTTTAGCTCAGCATCCAACAGCTTACTCTTGACGAAGTCAATCGTTAGCGTTTCTGTTGCAGTTTCTAGAACTGTTATGACTGTTTCGTACTTACTTGGTAGGGTTAAAAGTAAGTGGCATACCTTGTCATCTTCGTCCAATGTAGATCCCGTTGCTTCTAAATCACGAATCAACTCATCAAATTTTACGAAGAAATCCTGAAGATCTTGATCTTGTAGACATTTCAGAGTCAACAATTTTCTTCGTATGTACAGTCGAGATAAGATGCTTTTCCTCTCAAATACCTTTTCGAGACACTTCATCATGTCATATGCCGTTTCAGCGTCACGAATATACTCAATGTGTTTATCTGTAACACATTGTACAATGGTTGATCTTGCTTTAGCATCCTTTAGTTGGTGTGCCTCCAGGTCCTTTGGTTTCATTTGTGTAATTTCTTCTTCCGTCGTTTGCTTCATGATTGAAGTCTTAACACCCTTTTCGTCCAAAATACTCAAAACTCTGAATTTCCATGTAGAAAAATTCATTCTACCCAACTGGGGATAGTTTAATGAGCTGGTAGTCGCTTCAGCCATAACGAAGGAGGTTAGCTCTCGCGGGTAACACTTCTAACTTATTCAAACTAATCAACCGATCACTAATTTCACAACATTCACTTTACAAGCACTCCTGGGCCCATAACCTATTGAATAAAATAGTTGAAATGGTAAAGGGAATGTTGAACTAATTTAAATGGGAATGAAATGAGGAACTGAAACACACGTGTAGAGAGTCATCGAAGCAGTGTATTGTTGTAGCAGTGCGGACAAGTGGTATAACAGTGCACAGGTTGACCAACATATAAAATAAATTCTCAACACGAAACACTGCCAGGGAAATGATAAGTTCATTGAAAGCCATGTACGTACAAACGGGGATGAACACTAGGGTTCAACTACAAAGACAGTTGAGAAATCTAACCTACTCTCGGAGTACGAGTTTGAATGATTTCCTGGTTGAATTTGATCGGACAATACTTGGTATTAATAACGTCGGCGGAAAAATCAACGATGAAGAATATATTTCCCAGCTTTTATCAGCGATGCCGGAAGAATTCGATGCAGTGGTGACATCGATTGATGTAATGTTAGCTGCTGGTTCCAATTCAGTCTCGAAAGATTTCGTAAGAAACAAGTTGCTGTCTGAAAGCGTACGAATCGGTAAGAGAAATGAAGAAAAAAATGATTTGGTGCCCGAAAATGCATTTATTGGTCGGGGTCGAGGTTTCCGTACATTCAACGGTAACCGAGGTAATACAAAATATCGTGGCGGACATGTTGGACGAGATTCACGTCGCAATCCTGGAGGAGGGGAAGATAGAGCCTCATCTTCGCAAAGCCGGACTGGTGCTAACCGTGATCACAATGGGCAATTCCATTGTGTCCGAAAATTTACAATAGGACAGTATTTTTCGGTCAAGGGACGTGTGAAGATTACGAAAATAGCATGAGTTGATCAGTTTTTTTCGTTAAGTTTGGTAGGAAATGCAATCAAAACTAGTACTTGTTCGTACTACGCGCGCTCAAACCTTGACGTCATCGGACACCTCAAACGAGGATGGATAGTTAGTTTTAGTATCCACGATGTTTCAAGAAAAATGATCCATTCGCGTCACTCCATCTTTGCGTCACTCCAGCATTCTCTATTCTGCATTATCGCTTGATTATCGCCGTTCGCCATAACAAATTGATTTTCATTTTCAATATGGAATCAAGCACGAAAAATAAAATTTTAACCCCCCCTCAAAATTTGATGTTTTACGTTTCAGAGGACGTAGATCAAGAATATCGAATAAAATTCCATCCGTCCGTCCGCGGCACTTTTGGTAGTAGACCTCAACCAAAAACTTAC
Source organism: Stenodema calcarata (assembly GCA_963920205.1). Taxonomy (NCBI): domain Eukaryota; kingdom Metazoa; phylum Arthropoda; class Insecta; order Hemiptera; family Miridae; genus Stenodema; species Stenodema calcarata. The sequence continues at coordinate 378,385 of OY986049.1, read as the reverse complement.
TTCAAAATGATCCTTACAGCAGTAATGCGCAGATGTCAATGAGTGTTTTATTCCAGTCACGGCGAACCATTGCGTTCGTCTCTCCGCATCCCTTGGAACAGAAATCATTATTTTGCCCTCCGCTTCTGTTGTTTCGCACTTGGGGAAGATGCACACCTTCTTCACCATTATAACGTGTAGAGAACGAAAAATGTTGAAGAAACCCAACAAGAAATCAAGGATCACTCGATTTTGTACTTGTTAAAAACAATCTGCCGAATGAAAAAAAAAATAAAGCGTAGACAACCTTCGCTGGTAGGCGCTCTGGTAACAAGGATTGAACCTTCCGCACGCCACAGGAATCCGTGCTTCATAATCTAGTATCCATAATGGTGAAGTTTTTGACGTCACACCCCTGTCACTCGCCCGCCTGTTTTTCAAACTACCAATTTTCTTTTATTTTCCTAAATGTTTGTGAACAATTTCTTGGCAAATGGACCCGATATTCGCTAACATTAGACAAGGTACTTTGGAAAAAAAAAATAAAAAAAATTGACTGGAATTGCCCATTCATTCGAATTCAGCGGGAGGTGTTACAGGTGTCAGGGGAGGGGGCATCGTCGCTCGGAGTGTCCCTCTCATCGATCCGCCAATGCAGCAAATAACAGCGAAGTGGAAGAGGATGATATTGTCTTCTTTACTTTTGATAGTGCGGATAACGAATGTAAACAACAACAATCGAACTTGTGTTTTGCGACATCTGAGCATGATATTCACTTCGTTATTGATAGTGGCGCTACTCATCATTTGATTAAAGCGGAGTTTGGGCTATTCCTGAGAAATTCGAGCGAAGCAAATATTCGAATTGGTGTTGCCAAACTCGGAGAATGTATTATCGGTAAAACTGCTGGAACATTGCCTGTGATGTCAAATGATGGCAAGTCGATTTCTCTCAAAAACGTTTACGCATGTGATAAACTCTCGTTTAATTTGCTATCGGTTAAGCAGATGGTGGAAAATGGTTTACACGTAGTTTTTGATGATGGACAGGCGAAAATTATGAATGGTGATCGTACGGTTTTGGTCGGTGTAAAGCGCGGAAATCTGTATTATGTTTCTCTGAAGCTGAGATCTTCGGCGGTGGCAAGTGCTACGAATAGTGGAGCTTTGTTGATGCATCGAAGGATGGGTCATTCGAGTAAGTACCCAATCGAAGGCATATGTGATACGTGCATGAAGGCCAAGCAAACCAGGGCTACTTTTATGAAAGATATTTCCGCTGATCGTAAGGCAAAGGCTGTATTAGAGATCGTATCCTCTGATGTATGTGGCAAAATATCACCCCCAACTCATGATGGAAAGAGATATTATGTGTCATTTTTGGATCACTTCAGCAATTTTGGCATGGTGTACCTGTTGAAAGAAAAAGGTGAAGTAGAGTTCTACTTTCGGAAGTATGTCAGTCTAGTTGAAAATAAGTTTGGAAAGTGTGTAAGCAACCTCCGATGTGACAATGGAGGGGAATATAACTCTAAATCTTTCCGAAACTTTTGTGAAGAGAAGGGGATTGCAACAATGTATACCATTCCGAGAAATCCAGAAAATAATGGAAAAGCTGAGAGATATAACAGGACGGTGATGGAGATGGCCCGTTGTTTGATTCGGGTATGTCAAAGGAGATGTGGGGTGAGGCAGTTCTCGCATCCGTCTATATTCTAAACCGTTTAACTTCTCGTGCTATTGTGCAGCCCAATGTTACACCTGCAGAGATTTGGTATGGTTTCAAACCCGATTTGGAAAAAATTCGTGTGTTTGGGTGTACCGCATATGCTCATATACCTGTGGAAGACAGACGGGGCAAGCTGGCCGAGCGATCTGTGCGAATGGTCCTCGTGGGCTATTGTAATAATGGATATCGGCTTTGGGACGCAAATCGCCGGAAAATTGTTGCTGCCAGGTCTGTGGTTTTCGATGAGGAGGTTCGTCTTTCTTCGGTCGACGTCAGTGAGGATGAGATGGTGGATTCGGGTGATGAGATTGAGGAAACTTCTGGAGCGGGTAAAGGTCCAAGTAATCCTATCACTTCTCCGGTATCATCGACTCCTGGTAACAAGCATACAATTCCTGTACCTGTACTGTGACGTGGAGAACGTGTGAAGAGGAAACCTGCTCACTGGGACGATTATGTGACTTCAATGGCTCTGTGCTTGCTGGTGGAGGATGAGTCGTCGGATATTCCTCCGACCACCTATGAGGAAGCAATCTCGCAGGATGAGCGATGGAAGTCTGCAGTGAAGGCCGAATTGGATTCACACAGTAAGAATAAGACGTGGGAACTTTTTCCAGAACCTACGGGTGAGCCTGTGATTGACTCCAGATGGGTTTTCACTAGAAGAATTGTTGATGGTGCTTCTGTCATGAAGGCCAGGTTGGTCGCTAGAGGATTTCAGTTGCCGGTTATGGATGAGGAGATAGTGTACAGTCCCGTGGCCAGGATGATTACGTTACGAATGTTGCTCGCTTTGGCGGTGGAGAATGATCTAGAAATCGCGCAACTGGATGTGAAGTCCGCGTTTCTCAGTAGTACCCTTGATGAACCCGTGTACATGAAGCCTCCTGATGGTTTAGGAAAGGTACCTCCGGGCTATGTATGTAAGTTGGTCAAGTCACTTTATGGTCTGCGCCAGTCACCCAAGTGTTTCAATGACTATGTGAATAGGAAGCTTAGTGATTTGAAGTTTAAGAGGTCTATGATTGATCCTTGTTTGTATTTTGATGCTGATATTTAGGGATGGGATATCGAGGGCTCGATATCGATATCGGTATCGATATTGACATCGGAAGAGTGGTATCGATACCAGGTAGATATCGGCTTCATAATATCGATATCAACCGATATATATCGATATCGGTTATAAAAACTCCTACTTCGTTTTTTTTAATTTCACCTACTTATTTTAATTTTATTTCCTTTTCTCCGAACATTTTTGCACTTGCAGTTCCTACCTAAGATACCAACTGGTCAATAATTTACCGTGGACAAAGTAGGTGATTCCATGGTAGAATAAATACGAAGGACTTGGAAATACGAAGTGGTTCAAAGTAGTGACATCTAGTGTTGATACCTACCTACAGCCTATTGGTTCAAAATTCCTTTCTAAACAAAAAAAAATTCTTCTGATTATTTTTCAGTCAGATCTTTATTTTTATTTATTTATTCATTTATTTTTTGTTCCCGCCTTGATAGGAAAGTTAAATTATACACATGAATATGTAATACGGAATTTTTATTTCAATATGTTTCTAAACGAAAATTGGACAGAATACAAGAACGGCAAAATCATAAAAGAATTACAGGTAAATTTCGGGATTCAAAAAAAGAAGCGCTCATCGAGGCTCTCCAGGAAAAGTAACTTGGAGAGAGTTTCCCCCTTCAGCCTGTTCCGGTCCGAGGTGAGAATATTCCCCGCCCTTGAAAATAGCCTCTCTGATGGTACTCAGGTTGAGGCTGACTTCATGGTCAATTTAAGTTTCAATTTCAACAGGGGCTCAACACAACACAAAAACGCGGATACTTTTTAGCCAACAACAGCACGGAAACGGAATGATGCCCACAAGAAGAACTTCGCGGTTCGCCAGTGAAAGATAACAGTGAATCACAGTTTGTGATATCGACCCGATATCGGTTGTCAGAATATCGATATTATCGCCAGTGCTGATATCGATATCAGAATATCGGACGCTAGATATCGATATCCCATCCCTACTGATATTTTTATTATTATCTGGGTAGATGATATTTTATTATTTTCAAAATCTGTTAGTAAAATTGAAAGAGTAAAATTGCAGTTGAAGCATTTTTTCGATTTGAAGGATTTTAAGTCTGAAAGTAAAATTGTTTTTTTAGGGCTTGAGATTGAGAAAGTTAATGGTGAAATACGAATTAGTCAGAAAGTACTTACTGATAAGATTCTGAAGCATTTCGGAATGACGGACTGTAAAATACAAAAGCTACCTGTTCAGCCAAGTTTAGTGTTGTCTAAGGCTGATGAATGTGATAACAGATTTCCATATAGAGAGCTTGTAGGCAGTATTATGTATCTCATGCTTGGTTCGAGGCCTGATCTGTGCTACGCTATTTCGTTTTTTGGTAGATATCAAAATGGATGGGGTGAAGTTCACTGGAATAATTTAAGAAATGTTCTAAGATATCTGAGAGGCACGAAACATTTTGGTATTGTTTATAGAAAATCAGATTCTTCTGTTATGAATGTGTCCGCTTATGTGGATTCCGATTTTGCGTCGGACCCAACGGATAGGCGAAGTGTTTCTGGTTTTTTGATAAAAATGAACCATAATATGATATGTTGGAGTTCGAAAAAGCAAAATGTAGTTGCTCTGTCGTCTACAGAGGCGGAGTATGTAGCTTTGGCAAGCTGTATTACTGAGTGCTTGTTTGTTAGCCAAGTTCTGAGGGAGACAGTATCAAATTTCGTTTTACCAATTCTGGTGTACGAAGACAATCAATCTTGTATTAAAATGGCGCAAACATGGGAAACACGCAGGAGTAAACATATAGATGTGAAATATCATTTTATCAAGAGTTTGATTATTGAGGGCAAGTTTGAAGTGGTTTATTTGCCCACTGGTCAGCAAGTGGCTGATATTTTTACTAAGGGTTTGAGTTTTTCAAAATTTGAAGGCTTCAGGAATTTAATGAATATGCGTCAGTTTTAGTGATGTGAGACATGGTGTTTTGTGTGAATGATATAGTGTCTTATTTTTGTTTTTTGTTAGATCTATATAGTCTATCTTTAGTTTGTACTTTTATGATAATGATATGTTTGAGGGGGAGTATTGGTTTCAATCACACTATTAGCTTCTATGGGGCTCTGCCCAGTTTAGACCATCGAGTTGGTCAACCCCCACCTGTTGTGTCTTCCATTATTATATTGTGTCCTAGCCTCGGTCGTGAATGTCAATGTTTTTGAATAAATTGTTTCCGTCCATGTGTTACGCGTTTTTCTTACTCTGCCTAGAAACAATACCCGAAATATGAGCGGCGACTCCTTGATTTTTAAATTGATAGTTGAAGAACGATTCATGTAGTAAATGAATTGATGTTTCGGATTTTAGCTCATAAACAGATAATAGCCGTGCCCACATCTCAGCGGCTGTTTGACATGATAGTATATGAACCATAGGTTCATCTTCAAGCCTATTGACGATTAATTCTTTTGCTTTACTGTCGGCCGTTTTCCAAGTTTCAAGCTCTTTTTCTTGTTGAGCATTCGACTTGTCATTTAATTCTGGTTTTACCTTGGTTCCGAGGAGATGCCCGTCGATGTGCCGGCTTTCTGCATTTATCAGAACTTGGAACTTCCAAAGGCTCCAATTTGAACTCCCTCGTAGTTTCGTCACTTGCGACGCTTGTTCCATTTTAACGAACGTATTTTCACGAACTTCCGTATTTTATCGAATTCTGGGCCGTGTAATCTCTTGAAATGAGACGCAAGGAATAAACGCGTAAACGATAAAATAACGTATTTAATCACAACTGACTGGAACAATATAAAAGTATAATAATAAATTGAGAATTTTTTAGACAGCAGAAAAGCACGTTGACACTCATCGAACGATTAATAGAAGAAGGTTATGAACAACAGTGTTGCCTCTTAAAGGAAAATGACAATTACTGCCTACACTGGGACGTAAGTCCGTATACCCTTCAACAATATACACTCATGCTGATGACGCCGAAGGTGTTTCTCTCCTTCTAATTTCTCCTCCTGTAAAATTATTATCCATTATATCACCGCGAGTGCCTGTTCTTCATGGACATCATGTTCTTTAATGGAGACATTTTACATAAAACCAGTTATTTCTTCGAAAACTCGCTCTTATAGCTATGCTGCATGACTGGATTTTTTAAAAGTTGAGCTACTTTCTGCTCATTCGTGTTCTTAACATTTGTGATTCAATAGATGTTCATATTTCATATTATTTTGGTTTATTATCTTCGAATGAACCATTGGAATCGCCCAAAGAAAAAAAAATTTTAACCCCCCCCTCAAAATTTGTTGGTTTACGTTTCAAGACACGTAGCTTCAGAAAATCGAATAAAAAAAAATCCGTCCGTCCGCCGTCCCCCGTACGCCGTCCGCGCCACTTTGCCCAGTTAGCGTTGAGTTAAAATTACGAAATTCGGTTTCTGGGTTTGGACCAGCCCCACAATGGTCCTCGAAACTTTTCATAACCCTAGGTCAAGGGGAAGGGGTTCAAAACGAAATTTAAAATTTCGACAATGTCATATCTCAAAATATTTAACTGAAACGTGTAATTTTCAGTTCACGTTTGAATGACCTGAAAAATTACGAATCTTTTAAGACCAATTGGATTTTTGTGCGACCAGCCGTTCGTTCACAGTGAGCGCGCAAAGGTTTAGGAAAAACAATAACTTATGAAGCAAAACCGAGTGAATATTGCATTGTGATCCAGTTCTGACCTATTTTTGGTTTATTATCTTCGATAATGAACCATTGGAATCGCCCAAAGAAAAAAAAATTTTAACCCCCCCTCAAAATTTGTTGGTTTACGTTTCAAGATACGTAGATTCAGAAAATCGAATAAAAAAACTCTGCAAATTCTTGACACAACGGTTTATTATCTTCCTTGTGCAGATCACCCTTCTGTCTAGATCACTAGGTCTAAATGTCAAGATCCTAAACGTTAGATTAATTATTATTATCAATTATCACTAATTATTAACAATTTTATCAAGTACCTAGTGAAAATTATTATAATTTATTGTTAGGTATTAATAATTTGTATTTATTATTAATAATTATTATTATTAATTATGATTAATTAATACGATATAATTCTGGGGTTTTTAATACTACGTCGGTAATAATTTTTTTATAAAAGAAGTACCTACCAACAAACATTCGAAATTACCTTCATTTCCGTAGCACGAAACGCAACTCAGAACAACAAACTCGACATTACTTAAGTCATATGATGTTCCAAAGAGCTTGTTAGTATGAAAATGGACCTGTATTTCAACAATTTGATTCACGATCGTGTTGTGAGGCACAATCTTTGAGCCGTCATTGTGAACGAACGGCTGGTCGTACAAAGCTGCGGATGGTCTTAAAAAATTCTACGGAACAAACTCTATCTAAATATGAAATAAAAAACATACCGTTCTATATAAATTTTTCGAGATATGGAATTTTCAAAATTTCAAAATTCGTTTTGAACCCCTTCCCCTCGACCTCGGGGTTATGAAAAGTTTCGAGGATCATTGTGGGGCTGGTCCAAACCCAGAAACCAAATTTCGTAATTTTAGCTCAACGCTAACTGGGCAAAGTGGCGCGGACGGCGTACGGCGGACGGACGGATTTTGGTTTATTATCTTCGATAATGAACCATTGGAATCGCCCAAAGAAAAAAAATTTTTAACCCCCCCTCAAAATTTGTTGGTTTACGTTTCAAGATACGTAGATTCAGAAAATCGAATAAAAAAAAATCCGTCCGTCCGCCGTACGCCGTACGCCGTCCGCCGTACGCCGTCCGCCGTCCGCGCCACTTTGCCCAGTTAGCGTTGAGTTAAAATTACGAAATTTTTTTTATGGGTTTCGACCAACCCCACAATGGTCCTCGAAACTTTTCATAACCCTAGGTCAAGGGGAAGGGGTTCAAAACGAATTTTGAAATTTTGAAAATTTCATATCTCGAAAAATTCATATAGAACGGTATGTTTTTTATTTCATATTTAGATAGAGTTTGTTCCGTAGAATTTTTTAAGACCATCCGCAGCTTTGTACGACCAGCCGTTCGTTCACAATGAAGGCTCAAAGATTGTGCCTCACTACAGGATCGTGAATCAAACTGTTGAAATACAGGTCCATTTTCATACTAACAAGCTCTTTGGAACATCATATGGCTTAAGTGATGTCGAGTTTGTTGTTCTGAGGTACGTTTCGTGCTACGGAAATGAAGGTAATTTCGAATGTTTGTTGGTAGGTACTTCTTTTATAGAACAATTATTACCGACGTAGTATTAAGAACCCCAGAATTATATCGTATTAATTAATCATAATTAATAATTATTATTATTAATAGTAAATACGAATTATTAATACCTAACAATAAATTATAATAATTTTCACTAGGTACTTGATAAAATTGTTAATAATTAGTGATAATTGATAATAATAATTAATCTAACATTTAGGATCTAGACATTTAGACCTAGTGATCTAGACAGAAGGGTGATCTGTACAAAGAAGATAATGAACCGTTGTGTCAAGAATTTGCAGAGTTTTTGGTTTATTATCTTCGATAATGAACCATTGGAATCGCCCAAAGAAAAAATTTTTTTAACCCCCCCTCAAAATTTGTTGGTTTACGTTTCAAGATACGTAGATTCAGAAAATCGAATAAAAAAAACTCTGCAAATTCTTGACACAACGGTTCATTATCTTCTTTGTACAGATCACCCTTCTGTCTAGATCACTAGGTCTAAATGTCTAGATCCTAAATGTTAGATTAATTATTATTATCAATTATCACTAAGTAATTATTAACAATTTTATCAAGTACCTAGTGAAAATTATTATAATTTATTGTTAGGTATTAATCATTCGTATTTATTATTAATAATAATCATTATTAATTATGATTAATTAATACGATATAATTCTGGGGTTTTTAATACTACGTCGGTAATAATTTTTCTATAAAAGAAGTACCTACCAACAAACATTCGAAATTACCTTCATTTCCGTAGCACGGAACGCACCTCAGAACAACAAACTCGACATCACTTAAGCCATATGATGTTTCAAAGAGCTTATTAGAATGAAAATGGACCTGTATTTCAACAGTTTGATTCACGATCGTGATGTGAGGCACAATCTTTGAGCCGTCATTGTGAACGAACGGCTGGTCGTACAAGGCTGCGGATGGTCTTAAAAAATTCTACGGAACAAACTCTATCTAAATATGAAATAAAACCAAAGAAAACAAATGTCAAGATCGTAAATGTTAGATTAATTATTATTATCAATTATCACTAATTATTAACAATTTTATCAAGTACCTAGTGAAAATTATTATAATTTATTGTTAGGTATTAATAATTTTTATTTATTATTAATAATTATTATTATTAATTATGATTAATTAATACGATATAATTCTGGGGTTTTTAATACTACGTCGGTAATAATTTTTCTATAAAAGAAGTACCTACCAACAAACATCCGAAATTACCTTCATTTCCGTAGCACGAAACGCACCTCAGAACAACTAACTCGACATCACTTAACACATATGATGTTCCAAAGAGCTTCTTAGTATGAAAATGGACCTGTATTTCAACAATTTGAGTCACGATCGTGTTGTGAGGCACAATCTTTGAGATGTCATTGTGAACGAACGGCTGGTCGTACAAAGCTGCGGATGGTCTTAAAAAATTCTACGGAACAAACTCTATCTAAATATGAAATAAAAAACATACCGTTCTGTATGAATTTTTCGAGATATGAGATTTTCAAATTTTCGAAATTCGTTTTGAACCCCTTCCCCTTGACCTAGGGTTATGAAAAGTTTCGAGGATCATTGTGGGGCTGGTCCAAACCCAGAAACCAAATTTCGTAATTTTAGCTCAACGTTAACTGGGCAAAGTGGCGCGGACGGCGGACGGCGGACGGCGTACGGCGGACGGCGTACGGCGGACGGACGGATTTTTTTTTATTCGATTTTCTGAATCTACGTATCTTGAAACGTAAACCAACAAATTTTGAGGTGGGGTTAAAATTTTTTTTTCTTTGGGCGATTCCAATGGTTCATTATCGAAGATAATAAACCAAAATCCGTCCGTCCGCCGAACGCCGTCCGCGCCACTTTGCCCAGTTAGCGTTGAGTTAAAATTACGAAATTTTTTTTATGGGTTTCGACCAACCCCACAATGGTCCTCGAAACTTTTCAGAACCCTAGGTCAAGGGGAAGGGGTTTAAAACAACATTTGAAATTCTCATATCTCGAAAAATTCATATAGAACGGTATGTTTTTTATTTCATATTTAGATAGAGTTTGTTCCGTAGAATTTTTTAAGACCATCCGCAGCTTTGTACGACCAGCCGTTCGTTCACAATGACGGCTCAAAGATTGTGCCTCACAACACGATCATGAATCAAACTGTTGGAATACAGGTCCATTTTCATACTAACAAACTCTTTGGAACATCATATGGCTTAAGTGATGTCGAGTTTGTTGTTCTGAGGTGCGTTTCGTGCTACGGAAATGAAGGTAATTTCGAATGTTTGTTGGTAGGTACTTCTTTTATAGAATAATTATTACCGACGTAGTATTAAAAACCCCAGAATTATATCGTATTAATTGATCATAATTAATAATAATTATTAATAATAATAAATACGAATTATTAATACCTAACAATAAATTATAATAATTTTCACTAGGTACTCGATAAAATTGTTAATAATAATTATTAACAATTTTATCGAGTACCTAGTGAAAATTATTATAATTATAATTATAATTATTATAATTATTAGTGATAATTGATAATAATAATTAATCTAACATTTAGAATATAGACATTCAGACCTAGTGATCTAGACAGAAGGGTGATCTGTACAAAGAAGATAATGAACCGTTGTGTCAAGAATTTGCAGAGTTTTTTTCTGTTCAAACGTTCTGAATTAAACATTTTATGAATCCTTGTTTCATTATTTCTCACTTCCTACACATTTCCCTCACTCCCTACAAAAGTGATTTTTTTTTCAAAATGGCGTACATATCTGCAGTTAGGTAAAAGATTATGCGTGATCACTTGGGTGTGATAATATGGGTCATTTCAACATTTTGGTCACGTTTAGGGCACTAACTTTTCAGAAGAAAAATCATTGAGATCGTTGTGATCTGAGTCTACCTGATTTGTTCCGAGCTCTGACGTTATGTTTGAAACGCCATTTGGCGCGGAATTTATTGCTCTTTAAAAAAGAAATGAGTGACATTTTCTGTAGGATGCGTAAGATTTCGCGGTCTGAAGCTCAACCTAGAAACCGTCGCAAACTCGTATACCCGTTAATCAGGACCGTCTAGAGGAATTGAAACGATTTCCAGCTCTCGAGCAACTTATGGAGGCTAGACGCCTTTTTTTGCACCAGGAAGTAGGAACATAACTAATTTTTATGAAACTGGTAAGTAGGTTATAATTTCGTTGAACGTGAAATATATCGAAGAAAACAACAACAAACGTAGGTACAAATCATTTGATAAAATGAAGTATTTCAAACCCGACTTCAACCATGATGAGAATGATGATCATCCACTCGAGGCGGACGTGATGACGGTCGCTGAGATGGGAAGAAACGAGTTCCAGGAGGGAAGAGCAGTGATTTAACTTCTCATTCATCACCCTCGTCCTCCTCGAGATAGAGAAGTAGTTGAAGGCGTCCTGGTATAGACCCTCGAGGTTCTCTCTGTCCCAGTAGAAGTCCGGGATGTCCAGCAGATCAGTTGACAAATTCATTGTGTGTCTAGAAAAAGTAGAGTACTTATTTTTCCGGAAAGGTATAATCGTGGAAATATTTCCGAAAGATTGCCGTTTTTTACAGAAATTGAACATGTAATGAGGAGCTCAAAAAATAAAATTTAACGGATTGTTATCATCATATGAACTGGTCTTGGAGAGATATTTTGAGGACGCAGGATAATAAAGTAGATAAAATATCATTTTAGAGCAAAAAGCATTGCAAATTTATGAAATTCAAATTCGTCAGACCAAGCGGTGGTAGCGGGAACCGTAGGAGTGGAGTAGTTTAGAATAGACCTTTATTGGCATATACATTTACCATTTACAATAGGCCTCTTGGGGCCCTTAAGGTTGTAAATACAAAAAATTACAAAATAAATAAAATCATGGCCTTTAAGAATTAGGTACATAAATTACAGAGTTAAGAATTACATAAAATTACAGAATATAGTGTTGCGAGGTAGAGCACCCTCCCCTTTTCCCACAGTCAGGGATGAAAAATCCCTTTCTCCACAAAAAATCCCACAAACGCGAAAAATGGTATTTAGACCCCCCCCCCCCCCCGTTTCACGTTTTTCAACTAAAATCGACGGGAAAATGGCGACCCGCGTCGTGTTTGCGCTCGATCCCTTTGCCAAAAAATATTGTTTAGTTTTACATTTTATCCGTCCCAATAATGTTTTTAGAATAGAATACGGAATAAATTAACAGTTTCCTAGTTATTGTGGCTTATTTTCCCCAAAAATCCCATTTTTCACGCTTAAAGCCCTTTTTCCCATTCGCAATAAAAACAAATCCCACGGGTTTGCAACACTGGAGGGGAGGGAGCTGCGGACGCGGGAACTATCCAAAACGCCGCACAGTGGTCGGAAAACTGTTTTTGTGGGAATGAATGATCGGTGTTTGTGAAAGTACACCCAGATACCTAAACAAGACAACTCAGGTTTGTATTGTAAATACCATGTTATATTGTCACAGTTATCTGTGTTCCCCTCCCCGCCCATCAGGCCAACCGTTCAGTCAGTCAGTCAGTCGCCATTATTCAATGTCTCGCGGTCCCTCTCACTCAGTTATACTCAGTATTGTTCACTACCTTTTATTATACCTTCTTTAGAGCTTCAAAACCCTGTGTCGCCTCATTTATTCAATTACCACTCGCCACAACAAGTTGGCAACGAGGATTAACAGCGAAATCTCCGTGGATATCGATGCGAAATCGTCTTACCAGCCACCACGTCGACCGACACATTTACAGACACCTGTACGCTTCGGTACGTATCTTTTATGAAATCATCGCTGGTTCATTTACCGCATACATCAATTTGACACATCTACAGTGTCGATTCGTAGTAGTTTCGGGCAGAAAGTAGTCGGATTGGTCAATCTTGGTAAATCATCGTCAACCGAGATATTCATCAAATCTCAGCGGCCATTACAGGCGTGACGTCACTCCCTCAGTCTCAAATCGAGTTGCTACTCGAGTCACCAGAAGGAACCGTTCGTGAGTTGTTATCACAGAACCTTGGTCCAAAATACTTGCTCCTATGCCAAAATAGCTGCTCCTGCGCCAAAATCGCTGCTAAATTGCCGTTCTCGCTCCACAATACCTGTTTTGATTCAAAATACCCGTTTTCTTTAGAAATTTTACATTTTTCGCCACATTTGATAGAATTTTACTCCCACTACCATGGATGCCAAACAATTTGAAATATTTATGAAAGCAATAACAGAGGCTCTCAATGTCAAACCAGCCCCAGCTCCTCAGATTCCACCTTTTGAAAATTTTGAGGTGAAGAATGAGAAATTCTCTTCTTATTTAGAACGATTTGGAATTTATTGTGACCTCAAGAATGTCACTGATGGGAAGAAGAGAGCTCAGCTTTTGTGTTCTTCAATTGGGAAAGACCACTATAACAACCTAGCCGCACTCCTGGGCCCTGACACACCAATCAAGGATATTGATTTCCCAGTTCTAGTCACACATTTTGAGAAGATGCTTTGTCCTGTAGTCTCCACAGTAGTCGCCCAGCACTATTTTCTTAGTGTCACCCAGCAATCACAGCAATCCATTTCGGATTTTGTGGCATCCCTTAAGGGGAATTTGAAAGACTGCGATTTCTATGTAGAGTGTTCTGTGGAATCTTGCAAGAAGAAAATTTCCATCGCCGATACCTTCCTTCGGGCTCAATTTATCAGGGGTCTGAGGGACGGATGGGTACGTGAACAACTCCTTCAGGACTCATCCATCAATGAAAAGAATTTTGATGAGCTCCTCAAAAAAGCGACCGCTCTAGAAGCATCTCGTTATGAGTCAGGTCAATTGAGCAAGCCACCAGATGGACCAGTGGACACACACAGGATAGTTGAGCGTGCCAAACCTCAGCAGGAAAATTACCACAGTTGCAGACAGAAATCCCAGACTAGAAACTTCAGTCGCCAGTCTAGTCCTCATCCACACCACCGTTCGCAGTCTCGTGGGCGTCAAAGTCGAGTCGATTACAAGTCTCTGGGTATCGATGGACTCTGCCTCAATTGTGGACGCGCAAATCATAGAGCACGTGAATGCAGAACGGATCGTGGGTCCCTGAAATGTGCGTCTTGTGGGAAAGTGGGACATATTGCCAAGGTATGTATTACGTCCTTGCTCAAGAAATCGAAGACACATTCTGTAACTTCTCAGGACGTACCAGAACAGTCAGGTCACTCTGAACATACCTATGGAATTGGCAGGATTGAGGAGACCGAGGATCTGTATGAAATTAGCCGAGACACAGACAAGTACGTAGTTACAGTCTCACTCAATGGGGAGCCACAAGCCTTTGAAGTGGATTCTGGAGCTCGTTTTTCCCTGATCTCCGAGACAGACTTTAACAAACTCAGCCTGAATGTACCAATTCAACCAACCACAGTTTCATTCCGATCATATTCAGACCACATCATCCTGCCAAAGGGTAAAGTAACACTCTCATTCTCTTACAAAGGCAGGACAATGGATGCAGATTTGTTCATAGTGCCATCAGGACACGATGCCCTCCTTGGTAGAATATGGATACGTGGTCTTGGGATCAGCCTCAATGAGATTGATAGTCACCAACATGCACCCATCAACCCAGTTGATGTAAACTCGATTGCATCACTCGATGAAATTTTACAACGGTACTCTTCTATTTTCGAAGGAAGAGTGGGATGTGTCCCAAACGTAGAAGTAAAACTCCAGCTTAGAGAAGGCGTGAAGCCAATTTTCAATCGAGAACGTGATGTTCCCTTTGCACTACGGGAACGGGTTGAAGAAGAGCTAAAAGTGCTGGAGTCTCAAGGTGTCATCACCCCTGTAGCATCAAGTGATTGGGGCTCACCTCTTGTTGTAATTGCCAAGCCAGACGGAGGTGTGAGGCTTTGTGTTGATTATAAGTGTGGAGTAAACCAGAAATTAGTAGCTGCCAACCACCCAATTCGTCGCATTGATGAGGTGCTACATAGCCTTCGAGGGTCAGCCTTCTTCTGTAAATTGGATCTGCATAAGGCGTATCTCCACCTTAAGGTGGATGAAGAAGGAAGCAATATTCAGACCATCTCAACCCATAAAGGCACATTTAGAATGAATCGTCTCAGCTTTGGTATTAAGACCGCACCGTCAGAATTTAACCGCATTTTGTCCCTGTAATGTATCTAAGATTTTAATGCTAAAAATAAAAATGCAAATATATCAGGCGGTAGCCATATTACGAATGACGTGTATTTCGTCCAACATCTGTTGCTATGCCAAAGATAAACACCTGGGTTCAATAATATAATAATAACTGTAGAGGGTCACACGACATCATATTTTTTCCCAAAACAAATTAAATTTTAAATTTCAAATCTGAATGTTCAAATCCGCACCACGTCGCCCTCCACCAAATCGGGAAGTTCTCTTGTTCCTCTCCGACCATCATAGTTCCTCTTGATACGCGATTTGATGTAAAAATCCTTGCGTTGGAAAATTGCCTTCATCTCTTCTGATGTTTTCTCAAAATCTTGCGAGGATGGTAAGGTAGATCGAATCTGCCTTCCGTACAAAAGTTCCGCCGGCGATAAACCTGATTCCAAAGGGCTTGTTCTGTACGCCAGCAGTCCAAGGGTCCAATCTTTATTCATCGTCAAAATCCTCTTCGCAGTTTGTACTGCCCTTTTC
Organism: Stenodema calcarata; assembly: GCA_963920205.1. NCBI lineage: Eukaryota > Metazoa > Arthropoda > Insecta > Hemiptera > Miridae > Stenodema > Stenodema calcarata. Next base: position 362,663 of record OY986049.1, on the reverse strand, counting down.
GCTGCACCATTGGATTGAGCGAATCCAAAGTTTCGAGAAAATTCTCTAAATTCACTTGAGGTGAACTGAGCTCCTCCATCGGTCCTCACTTTCAGAGGTACTCCATGTCTTGCGAAAATGTTTTTGAGACGCTGAATCACAGCATTTGATGTAAGTGATGTCAATGTGACGAGTTCTATGAATCTTGAGTAGTAATCTTCTACTACCATATACCATTGGTTGGATAACTTGAACAAGTCAATGCCGAGTAGTTCCCAAGGTTTATTAGGGAGATCAGTGACAATGAGAGGTTCGGACATATTTCGCTTGTGTTGTCTACAAATATTACAATTAGATATCAACTGTTCAATATCCTTTGAACAACCAGGCCACCAAACAGATTCTTTCGCACGTCTACGACATTTTGCTATTCCCATGTGACCTTCATGTATGCGATTAAGAATTTCTTTTCTAAGAATTACGGGAATGAATAAGCGTCTTCCTCTCATGACAATACCGCTTTCTACCACTAATTCGTCTTTGTGTTTTCTAAATTGAGATTGTTTCTCCCATTGACCGTTCAAAATACATTCCTTCAAACTCGACGACTCAGGATCCCTCTCTTGGCATTCTTTGATCTCCTTCAAACGACAATCAGAACATGGTAATGTTTGAATTAAACTTCCGATAAATAAATCCTCCTCCAGCACATCTTCGTCTTGAGCTACCTGGGTCTTCGGAGGGTTTCTCGAAAGAACGTCGGCTACAAAATTTTGTTTTCCGGGCAAATAATCTACTTTGACTTGAGGTGCATCATTGCAATTTATATAAAACTTCACAAGCCCTAGAGCGACAGAGGCTGAAAAACTAAGCAGCGGAGTCTTCTGATCTCGCAGTACATAAGCAACTTCGTGAATTGACGTTGTTTTATGAATCAAGTGCAATGTGACTCTACCCAAAACTTCAAGTTTCGTGCTATCAGGTCCATAGAGAGTTCGAGGAAAATATTCTATTTGTAACCCAAACTTTTTGCACGCCTGCAATCCAATAACTGTGACATCAGCACCAGTGCCTATCTTGAATGTCACGGCATGATCGTTTAGTTGAAAGGTTTTAAAGCGCATCAAAGAACTGTCTTTTCTTAGCTCCGAGATGGTCAGTTCGCCTAAATATTCATCTCTAGGTATTGATGAAATCGCGGGCAATTCCTCACACTCAACTTCTTTAACCCCTTTATTGAGATTTCCTTTTTGCTTACAACATCGGCTAAAATGACCACGAGTCCCACAAATGTGGCAAGTGCCTTTAATTGCAGGACATGGCCTACTTGACTCATGAACGATGAAAAGTCCACATCGTTCGCATTTTATTGTCGGTTTAGAGAAAGAGTATCTAGATTTTCGTGTTACCATGGAAACGTCGGAATTTTCCCCACGGATTTCGGTTTGTTGTTTTTTCACAGATTCGGATTGACGCACTTTCACTATGGCTTTCTCCAGTGTCAAAAATTCGTCTAATTGGAGATTTTCCGAAAGTTTTGGATCTATAACTCCTATGACTATCAGGTCCCTGATCATGCTAGATTTTAGAGTCCCGAACTCACAAGATTCAGCTAGCTTTCTCAAATCGTTGATGAAGCTGTCAACCGTTTCTCCTTGTTGCTGTCGTCGTTTCAGGAATTTAGCTCTCTCATAAACAATATTCTTCTTCAGCCCTAAATATTTATCAAAATGTCCTTTGACTGCCTCATAACTAGTTTCTTCATCCTCATCCAGCTCGAACGTATGGAATAAATCATCACCTTCCTCTCCGAGACAATAGATCAACATACTAATTTGTTGGGCCTGCGGTTTTCTATATAATTCGGAAGCGCTTCTAAATCGTTCAAACTTTTTAATCCAACGTTCCCAGCCATGAGGGTTTTGAAAATCAAAGTGATCGGGAGGTGAAATTTGAAAGGATGACATACCCACTGGAAATTGGTTGCCTTGGGCTCCAGCTTCATCTTCAAGGAACTGCTCCTTCTTTTTTCCTCTTGCCTTCTTCGACATCGCAACTATCGAATCTACTCGTTATTGAAAGATTTTAACCTGACACCATGTAATGTATCTAAGATATTAATGCTACAAATAAAAATGCAAATATATCAGGCGGTAGCCATATTACGAATGACGTGTATTTCGTCCAACATCTGTTGCTATGCCAAAGATAAACACCTGGGTTCAATAATATAATAATAACTGTAGAGGGTCACACGACAGTCCCAGCTTCTAAGTGGGCTTCCCAAGGTACGAGAAGAAGCCTACTTTGACGATATTATTTGCCATGGGTCAACCCTCGATGAGTGCACCAGTAATCTGATTGCTTGTTTGGAGCGGCTCAGGATGAACGATCTTCACCTGAACAGAGGTAAATGCTCATTCTTCCAGAAAAACATAAATTACCTGGGTCATGTTGTGTCGTTCAACAAAATTGAAAAGTGCCCGACCAAAGTTCAGGCTGTGACTCAGATGCCTAGACCCAAGAATGTGGACGAACTGAGGCGTTTTCTGGGACTTGTCACTTACTATGCGAAATTTATCCCTGACTTCTCCTCAAAATCGTTTCCACTTCGCCACTTACTCAGACGTGAATCAAAATTCCTGTGGACGGCTGCTGCAGAAGCCTCATTCTTGAATCTCAAATCAGAGTTGTGCAGTGACAGGGTCCTCATCCCGTTTGACCCATCAAAACAGGTAATCCTCACAACCGATGCCAGCCCAACAGGAATTGCCGCAATCCTTAGCCATGAGATCGATGGACATGAGAAGCCAATCGCATTTGCTTCCCGAGCTCTCACAAAGGCCGAATCCAACTATAGCCAGTTGGACAGAGAAGCTCTTGCCATCATTTATGCAGCAACACATTTCTTCAATTATGTTTTTGGCAAGCAGTTTGTGCTTGTAACTGACAATGAGCCATTGTCTCGAATTTTCCACCCAGATAGGCCCTTGCCACAAATGACGTCCTCTCGTCTGTTGAGGTATGCCTCTTTTCTCAGTGGCCTTGCAAGAAGGGCAAGGATAATGAAAACGTAGACTGTTTGTCACGTGCACCAGTCTCTTTACACCAGTCACAGGGAATCTCAATTGATGAAGAGGTAAATGTTTTGTGCGCTGAGACTCTGTTCCAGATTTCTACATTGTCCATCACGGCTGACACAGTCGCTGAAGTAACAGCAAGTGATCCAGAATTGCAAGCGTTGATGCATGAGCTCAAGAACAGCCGCAGGGACAGCCCTTTCACCATTGCGTCCAACATGCTTTTTCGGTCAGATCGAGTCGTCATTCCAAAGACTCTCCAAGCTGCAATTCTTGGTGAGTTACATGCTACACACGTTGGTGTGACTAAAATGAAGCAACTGGCAAGAAGATATGTCTATTGGGAGGGACTTGACAAGGACATCGAACGCCTTGTCAAGAGTTGTGAAGCGTGTGCCAAAGTCCGTCATTGTCCTTCTAAAGCTGTCGTCCATCCGTGGGATCAACCTGCAGAGAATTGGGAGAGGATCCACATAGATTTTGCTGGTCCTCTGGATAACCATTTTTTCCTTGTGGTCATTGATGCAAGGTCCAAATGGGCCGAGGCAAGAATGCTGCGAGTTGCTCCCTCCACTGCATCAACCATCTCCCTTCTAGATGACATATTCTCAGTTCATGGATACCCCTCAGCAATGGTCTCTGATAATGCCGCAATTTTTAAAAGTGAAGAGTTTGTAGCTTACTGCAGACACAATGGAATTTTCCAAAAGTTCAGCGCCCCAAATCACCCTGCTACAAATGGGCTTGCTGAGCGCAGCATCCAAACCCTCAAGAGGCGTCTTAAAGCGGCTGCTGATGATCCTGCTCCTCTTGCAACTAAACTCAGAAACATTCTTTTCCGCTACCGTGCTACGCCTTTGGCATCTGGTCAGTCGCCAGCAGAACTCTACTTGAAGAGACAGTTGCGCATTCGTCTAGATGCGCTTCTCCCAAACAAAAAGGCTCTAGTCCAATCAAGCAGAAGCTCGACGCGGATCCGTTCACTTCAAGTGGGAGAGAGAGTCCAGGTCAGAATTCATCATGGAAACCAAGATGTGTGGCAATTTGGCACTATTACTAGGAAGATGGGTCAGCTTCATTACATTGTGCTGCTACTACCAGCAACTTTTTGTTTTGGTTTATTATCTTCGATAATGAACCATTGGAATCGCCCAAAAAAAAAAAAATCTCATATCTCGAAACTTTTATATAGAACGGTATGTTTTTTATTTCATATTTAGATAGAGTTTGTTCCGTAGAATTTTTTAAGACCATCCGCAGCTTTGTACGACCAGCCGTTCGTTCACAATGACGGCTCAAAGATTGTGCCTCACAACACGATCTTGACTCAAACTGTTGAAATACAGGTCCATTTTCATACTAACAAGCTCTTTGGAACATCATAATATGATGTTCCAAAGAGCTTGTTAGTATGAAAATGGACCTGTATTTCAACAGTTTGAGTGCTACGGAATCGAAGGTAATTTCGAATGTTTGTTGGTAGGTACTTCTTTTATAGAAAAATTATTACCGGCGTAGTATTAAAAACCCCAGAATTATATCGTATTAATTAATCATAATTAATAATAATTATTATTAATAATAAATACGAATTATTAATACCTAACAATAAATTATAATAATTTTCACTAGGTACTTGATAAAATTGATAATAATAATTAATCTAACATTTAGGATCTAGACTTTAGACCTAGTGATCTAGACAGAAGGGTGATCTGTACAAAGAAGATAATGAACCGTTGTGTCAAGAATTTGCAGAGTTTTTTAACTGTTTCAGTGCTGCAAAACGGTGTTTCGCCTATTGCGTAATTACACTGCTGAACTATATATTTAACTAGCTGTGTACCCGCGCTTCGCAACGGTAGAACAGTCACCCCCTTTAGATACTACCTCAGGATTGACAAAGAGTGGTTGTTTGCTACCATAAGCCATGGTTCAAGGGTGCGTCCCAATTGAAAATTATGGTTTGAGTATTAATTGGTTATCAACATTTTCCCGAAGTTTCATTCAGATCGGTCAAATAGTTTTGAAATCCCTGAAACACCCCCCCCCCCCCCCAAACTTACTAAGGACTCTTCCTACCTGGTCAGAAACCTTCCCCAATGTTTACTCAACATATTCCCGAAGTTTCATTCGGTCGGTCAAGTAGTTTTGAAATCCCGGTAATACCCCCCCTCCCCCTACCATAACTGCCTTTACCCCCCCCCCCCACCATACTATTGACCCACCCAACCTGTTTAGAAAAATTCCTCAATGTTCACACAACAAATTCCCAAAGTTGCACTCCAACTGGTCAAGTACTTTTTAATGCCTGTAGACCCCCCCCCCCCATCACAACCTGCACCCCGCCCCATCCCCCCAAGTACCACTTGAAAGTACTCGTCGAGCTGAATCCAGAGACTACTCACAATCGGATTTACGTTCAACCGTTCAAAAGTTATAAGCATAAGCGTCCTCATAACACGTTTTTTAGTAGTATTTCATTCATAGCGTTTCAACGGATGGACAGATTTAAACGCGGATTTTTCATAAACCTTCCCAGATAAATTCTGCGTCAAATGGTACCAGCCGCAACTTTCTACGTTCAGCCGTTCTCAATTGATGATGAGACAAACAGACAGACAGACACGATTTTATTATAATATAATAAAATCTATATTATACTATATTATAGTATAGATAGATGTCGCATTACCAAGTACATTATTAGGAACATCAATATCATTTGTTTGCATCTACCTCTTGCATTGCCAACCAGGAGCACCTTTTAATGAAATTCTGATTGATACATTATGGATGAATATTATGGGGTCGGTTTTAGACCCCATGTTTATAGAAATTTTTTGTTCAGCATAAAATGTCCTAAAAGAATCCGTATTCGGAAAATTTCGCTCCCATAAAATCGGATTTTCCGACCACTGCGCCGACAAAAGGCAAGAGAAGAAAGACAGCGCATGGCCTCCGAACTTTGCAGCGAGCCAAGTTAGAGCGTTTAAAGCAATCTTTCCAACATTTCTAATATTAGGTCTCGGAAATATTTCCAATTTTTCCGGAAATATTTCGGACCTCCAGTACTCTAAGAAAAAGACAGAAATGGATTTGAGGCGTGAATAGTTGACCCCAAGAGGCCCATTGTCAGGGTCAGCATTGTCAGCACCGTGTGCATTTATTTTGGAAACCGGAGTAGCATCGTTATCCGAGCCGCTCGAATCCGAACATCTAATCGAACCCTTGAGAGAGATGTAGGAAAACTATGCCCATTACCCAATGTATTATAGGGTAGGGAAGAGATAGGAAATACGTTGATCATTGATTGATTCAAAGTTCAACGACCAGGCACGAATGTCGGTTCGGAATGAACATCCTCCCCGCCATTCAGTAACTCTTGCGATAATAATTATAGTAATAATCGCAAGAGTTGCTCAATGGCGGGGAGGATGTTCATTCCGAACCGACATTCATGCCTGGTCGTTGAACTTTCCCAATTATAATTATAAATTGTATATCATCCAAAATTAAATTATCCAAAATCCACCCTGAACATAGAAGCCGTATCTCTAACTCACGTACTGCAATGTCTTGGAATATTCAGATCCCAAAACTTAATACTGAGCGTGCAAAGAATAATTCTTATCATAGGGTATTGCGCTTCCTCTATGCCTGTTAAATTAACCCTTATGATTTTGGTGATTTAGGGAGCTCTTGATTAAAATTAAAGAATTTATGGAATAAATTTATTTAAACATTTTAACGTTTTTTCATTCGAGCGTTGCTCTCTAGGCGTTTGATGATACTTAGTTGTTTTTGTTTTGTATTTCTCTGGGATTAGCTCCACCAGCCGCCACAAGTTCGTAAGAACTTAGTAGGTTGGTCGACAGAAGAGAGAATTCTTATGAGACTATTGTCTATTCTGTGATTTGTTTTTCTTTCTGTCAATAAATTGATATTCTATTCTATTCTTTATCGATTTTTGTAGGTGCCTACTGTTTTTCCGCATTCAAACTTGAATTTCTCCATGATATCGATAAGGAATCGCAAAGTAGAACATACCATCAGAAAGCTGATTAAGTGTGCACGTTTTCGTGAGATTTGCCAGCTTCCAGCACGTTTTTTTTTTTAATGCCGTTAACGTACAAGTATTTTCAAAAATGTTTTTAAAATTGTCAATGTTTGAACTGCAATTGCGGTTCTTATAAGTCGTTTTTTATTACGAATGTGCAGTAGGCGTATGTAGAAAATAACGCCGAATCCGAAAATGTGGTCAAAAGTAGAAAAAGTTGTTTTTGTGAAAAAATGTGGGTTTTTGTGGCAAAAAAAAAAACGTGGTTAGCTGAAATAAAACCTTTAAAAAATCAAACCCTGGGAACGGATTGAGATAGAAAGGTGAGGTTGGCGGCGTTCTACTCTATTTTCAGTCTAGTTTTACCTTTTTCGTTTTTTTAACATTAAGTGGCGAACACTCTGTATATAGGTACAGGAGTTTCATGTCGTATCTCCTTCCCGCACCACATGTTCCTGAGACTTACAGTGTGCGCTACTCCACACAGTATACCAGTATACAAATTTTAAACAAATGACTGACCTACAATAAATGTCCCCTACAATCTGCATATGAGTTACCTGAGTGCGTACAGCTCTCCCGACTTCTTCAAAACTCCGCTTCTCGAGATTGTGATTTGCTGTCCCGTCTTGAGGTCTTCAGTCATTGGCTCGATGTCCTCGATGAATTTGGAGAGGATGCACTCGAGGTTCCCAAGCTTGACGGACAAGGCCATTGCGTTCGATAAAGTATACATCTCCGCACAGATCGCCTCCGGGTTCTTGTCGAGCGAGCCCAGCGTCATGATGCCGTCGTTGATTTTCGTTTTCTTGGACTCCAGATCGTAAGTGTACTTCATGAAATCCAGTTCAGACTGAACGATTTGGGAGTCGTAGCGCTTCTCTTCATATGGTTTCAGGAAATCTATAATGTGAAACATGGAGAGTGAAATGAAGAAAATTCTACTTTTAGATTGTGAAACTTGACTTTTGGATGCAATTGAACTTTTCGCAAGGTGACAGATCGAACGGAAGCGGATCCAGTCAGACTCAACTAGCTCTTCGGTTTTATCGCCAAACCACATTTTTGCGTCATTACTAGGTACGCCATGAAACCGAGATATCCCTAGGTCACACCTCCATCACAATGAGGTCGATTCCCATTTGTCATGTTCCTGAAACTCTTTCCCCAGGCGCCTTTTTCTTGAAAACATTCCATTAGGCGATTATTTAATGAAATTTAAATGTTAAATTACTGGTTATAAGAAGGCACTGTGCCTATTGCGGACTCCATAATAGTCCAGTCAAGTTAGACGGAAAAAGGGGGTCGTGCTGGCAAAAGGCCCGGTCATTATGTATTTTTCATATCGCTCACCCGTAAGAAAAGTGACACAACTCAAAATCATGAAATTTTACAGGAGAGACAAAAGAAGATTAAATCTTCTTAAATCTTCTTATTATAAAATGATAAATTTTATCATTTTTAGTGTTGGCCGAAACACGGATGTAGTCGGGTTCAAGGGGACCTGTGAACCGTAATACAAACCGTAGAAGACCTTGAAAACCAAGCCTGATAAAAATTATAAAATCTTATTAGACCTACCCCCTCCACCCCCACAAACTCAATGTCATTCAGAGTTGTGAAATTTTTCTTGTTCCTCTACTTATCTGATTCGCGTCCACCTAGTTATTAACTACTTAATAATTATAATTATTCAGGGATACAGAGCTTTGTGTTGAATTTTCCTGTTCAACCTGGTACCCGCTTTTACCAAAATACTGTATTCAGGGTTTTAAAGAAGCAGTCAAATTTTATTTTTTGCTCTTGAAATGAGTCACATTTCAAAATGTGACTGCCACTGCACAGGAATAGTAATGGAAGTTCACAGGAAAAACGTCATAATTCGAAATGTGACACTATTCCTGTTGCTAACTACACACTACCCGTTGAGATAATGGGTTAAATCTTTCAAATGGCACTGGGTCATGTTATAAAGAAACCACTAGCCATAGGCAATAGGAGACCTTGTTATCAGTCACAATCCATTTCACTTCTCCGCGTGCTCTTTATCAGTAACCCATATTAAAATTAGATGCAATATGTGAGTTGCCCTATAGTGTTTGTCCCCTTCCACATAGGTACATATTGAAAAGTTCTTTAGCAGTAACTCGTCTTATTTACCGTCTTTATTCATATTCACATCTTATTCAATAGTTGGGACTCTGACGATCCTACCTACCCGCTATGAACCCTCCACTCTAAACAGCTCCCACAACTTTCCCAAGGTAATTCTCACTATGGAACAACCACATAATTTTGATAAGTAGATAATAGTCATTAGTAAGTAAGTAATATAAGAAATAAGTAATAGACATTAGTACCTAAGTTGTGCAAGCAAGCCATGTTTATATACCAATGTTCATACCACCTGTGTATTCCTCCTCTGTTTGTAGCCCTGAAGATGTAATACATTTATTGCGAAACCTCGGCCTAGAAAAATGGTTTTATTTGGACCAACCCTCGATACTCCCAACATCACCTTGTTATAAAGAAGGTCTGTGGAAAATTCCAAGTCGATGGGTCCTGTTACCCAGGCTGTGGTCTCGTCAAAGTGGACACTATTAGCCTAAAATTTATGTTTTTTTGTTTCTAAAATTTTTTTGGGTTGAGATAATGGGTTAGATCTTTTAGAGGCACTGTCTCAAGCTGAAACGAAGCTCTGTGCAAAGTTTCAAGCCAATAGGGAATGATAGTGATTTTTTTTTTCTGAGTAGAACTCACCAGTTGAGAACGGTTGAGAACTGGCCACGCTCCCTTTGGGTCGTTCGTTTGTCACAGAACTCGTCCAGTATCAACAGTCCGCTGTTGAACGGACTAAATAAACAGCGGACGAGTCCTGTTACTAAACGAACGCCTCAAAGGGAGCGTGGTCAGTTCTAAACCGTTCTGAACGCTTAGCTGAACGAACCTTTAGACAGTGGTAAAAACATTTTTAAGGAAGTACTTATTTTTCTGGGGAGGTTATACTCGTAAGTGATGATCCTTGAAACTCTTCCTAACGAAGGGGAAAGAAATCCTTTCAATGGATTTTTATTCAAACCACTCGGTTCGCCATCAACACCCTTCCACCAAGGCAAAGGCATAGGCTCAAGTCTTCCAATTATTACGAGAAGAGATCAGGGTTCATATTGCATCCCTGCTTCACTCCCGAGCTCGTATTGAAGGACCATAATATATTTTATAATATTATTATAAATAGATTTATTTCAAACTAAACTACAACCAACACAAACACTTGTTACTTACCTATGACAGCATGTTGCTCTATCTCTGGAAAATTCCACATGACGACCGTTCCGTCTTCAAAGTAGTAAAGGTGCCGCAGCTCAGGGGTAACTTGATACTTGGCGATTGCGTGCAAGGCTTGCGAGCTAACGGATTTCAACGGTTCATTACTCGTCAACTCACACGGTACGTACACATTTTGAGCTTTGAGGGCCTTCGAGAGATTCCCAATGTCGTACTCTTCGGCCGTGGAATACGCCACGACGTTCCACATGGATTTGGCGGTCGATTGGATCTCAGACTCGGTTTGGTTCATCAAGCTTTTGATTTTTTTCGAATCGATCCTTCGAGGTAGTTCCGGGAGAACTGCGGGAGTTTCCTTGGTGGCCATGCGCCGGACGGCTAGCAGGACCGGTACAGCTCTCAAAGGCTGAGAAGTCAACAGAAATAAAACCCCGGATAACATTATGAGGAACCGTTTGTAACACCGAACTTTCAACGAAACGAACCACAATCCTTCATTAGGCAATTCGAACATTACCTTCATTCGTTACAAACTCAACAACTCCAATGAAATCTTCCTCATAGGAATCATTCAACATTTCCAACAAACTGTTGCAAGAAAACACGAACTAAAGACACTGCGATACGTATTAAGAGAAAACTAAGAAAGAAAAGGTATTTTTCAAGAGATGATTTAGGTGAAAATAAAAAATAATGTGTGATAACGATAAAGGGTTATCAGTTTGATAAGGGATGTGTGTGTGTGTTTCTCTTTCCCTGTTGCCTTCGACAAACTGTCACGGCAGCCATTGGCAGTTGCATTGGCAATCAAGAATCGTAGCCGTATCTGTCTGTGTTTGTAAATCAAACACCTCAAGCCACTTTGAAAATGAATCAATTAATATCAGGACCTGCTAAGTCAATATGCACATTGTACACGTTGAAAAGGGTTAGTGGTGTCAGGCCACCTACCTACAACTGTCTTACCTAAACAATATTTAATATCGCAGGTTTTACACAACCGCTCAATAGAACTATCCATCTTTGGCCACCAAAAATAAGACCGGGCCATGGATTTCATCTTGGAAATGCCCATATGCGCTCCGTGCAACTCCTTTAATATTAGTGGTGGGCGTTATTGCTACTTTTCCATAACGGTACGTTACGTTAGTTATGAAAAAATAACCGTTATTTTTTTCGGTTACAAAATAACCGTTATTTCTTTTCTGCTAACCTACAAAAATAATCGTTTCGTTTTTCAGTTACTTCCTACATGATAGTTTTTTTCCGTTTCTCGCCATTTTTTTCGGTTACAAAATAACCGTTATTTCTTTTCTGCTAACCTACAAAAATAATCGTTTCGTTTTTCAGTTACTTCCTACATGATAGTTTTTTTCCGTTTCTCGCTATTTTTCGGTTGTCAGGTTATTCCGAGCACGCCACTTTTGATAAATAGCAGTTTTGCTAGTAAAATTGAACGTTAACTACTGCGATTCTTGTTTTGAAAAAAATGTTGGGGTAAAAAAATCTTTTTTAATTTAGCTCCATGGCACTTCCACATTTTACGATGTAATTTACTCTACTCCTTTTTCTGTTGATATAACATTCCCAGTCAAAAAATTCTTTGTTGCTTATGGATGTATTATTTTTATACCTCTTCTGCTCTTCACAAACTACGAGTATCTATAACGCACTGAGTTTTTTGAAAATTATATTTATGTATAGTTTAAAAAGTCTCCTACACGAATATTATCGCAGTGATTCGTGAAGAAAACCTAGAGGATAAAATATCATTTCTACCCGATAATTAGATTGTATAAATACGAGATTGTACGATATAAATATATTGTCTTTTGTTCAATGCTAAGTTGCACTAGATATTGTCTTTTGTTCAATGCTAAGTTGCACTAGATACAATAATTTCTACAAGCCATTCTATAAAAATGAAGACCGGTCAACTTTGGAATTGATGTTTACACCATCCTATTCTTTAACCCCTAAAATCTTTTAAACGCTATCCTTCGTGCAATTTAATGTGGGATTCTCTATGTGGGCAAACCGATACTCCTCCAAGGCGAAGAAGGGAAAAAATCCATTATTTAGAAATTAATTAGAGAAGAAAAAATTTACTTCAGAGAATGAGTATACATAAAAAATAACACGTTGTAAGTAATACACATAGGCACTACAAATAATTATAGAAAAAAACGTTACAAATTAGGTAGGTATTGGCTTAAGCAATGTTTTCCAATATTGCACAGCTTCAGTCTTGTTAAAATCTGAAATCACATTTCTTTCAAACTCTTTGGAGCATGATCACTGACTGGTGTTAAAATATTCTTATTTATCTAAAATACAATAGTAGAAACAGTAGATTTCAAGGACTAAAAAACATGCTTTCCAAGACTATTGACTACAATCAGTTGTACCACAAAAATGTGAATTTGCGTTCAGGAACATGATCATTTCGATTTTCCTTGTAGTTAGCCGAGTACGCTTTTCCGAAATCAGGTTCCCGGACTTCGAAAATAATCGCTCGCAAGGAACTGAAGAGGCAACTATATTGCATCTGGTTCGAAATATTGAAGCGAGATTAGGATACACGTGCTGGTGTTTTTCCAATGGTTCATTATCGAAGATAATAAACCAAAAGTGGTCCAGACATAAGTCTGCCAGGATGGGGGAAATTGGAGCTCCCATAAAAATATTAATGAAATAGAATAACCGAAAAGAAATCGAGAACCTTACCTGAGTACAGCTACAGCCAGAAAAACGAGCCTCAACAGTTATGCGTTATAATATAACGCATGCGTTATTTTACAGGTCACGTTTTTTTCGGTTATTCCATAACCGAAAAAAACGTAACCTGTAAAATAACTGAAAAACTTCGAATAACAGAATAACCACTGTTATGTAACGGTTACATTGTAATCGATGCGCTGAGGCGATAACGTTTCGATTTTCGCTTACAAATACGAACGTTTGAACAAAAGACGAACATGATGAAGGATCACTGATGTTTCTTCATCAGCTGTCGACAGTATGGGAGTGACAATTTATTGTGATTGTGAGGCCAGAATAGCCGCAATATAGGAGCGAAACAAAATTTTAGGTGGTTTTATAACCGTTATTTTATCAATTGAATAACGGTTATAACGGTTATTTTAAAATAACCGGTTATTCATAACAGTTTCAGGTTATGCGACCCACCTCTATTTAATATACACAGTCTATACTTGGGCGGTATAATCACCCGGTAACCCCAAAATAACACTGCTCCACACAAAAAAGTTACCGGTCTCATTTTATCATCGAATGGGTTTTCGAGGGTGCTGAATCCGAATCCGTTGTCCATTTTTTTCTAATTCGGCGATTTTTTGACGTTTTTATGATTTTTTACTACAACTCTACGGTGTATTTTCCTGGTCATCCCAAACATTGTCCAAAAAATTATTAGGTATTATACCTAATAATTTTTTGGACAATGTTTGGGATGACCAGGAAAATACACCGCACTATACAGCACTATAATAGTGCTGTAGGAAATTTCATCCTGAATCCAAAAATGACCCCAATTTTTCTTCACATTGGCCCAAATTCCCCAAAAACCTACTGACAAACGGTACAAATAGATTTTTTTTTTGCCTATTTTTTACTTACATTTCTGTTTTTGTTGACGCCAATGGACCTGCCAAAAAATATCGAAGGCAACCATTCGAAAGTTTACACTCTCCTGCGTCGAATTAGACCAAATGGAACTCTCAAAAGTTTTAATTAGCGACGTTACGATTTTTTAACGCTTGACAAATGGAATTGACTTTAGCGAAATACGATGAAATTTCATTAATGGCCTCGAAATTCGTAATTAAATGGGATCTCCTGTCTCTGTGAATTTACGAATGGTTGCCCTCGATTTATAAATCAAATAATAAATTCCCCTGAGGTATGGCAAAAACCAGAAAGAGTGTGGGAGTGGGAAGGGGAGTAGACCCCTAAACCCACCCCCTGGATACGTCCCTGCCCCATTCCCAGTCATTCTTAAGCTGTTTCCCAGTCGTTTCAAGCTGTCCTGGACCATTTCAAGCTCTCCCCAAACAATATAGTACACCTCAAGCCCTCCCTACACCTTCCTTGGTAACCGTAGCCTTTCTTAATTTTCCCAAGTCCTCCTTAACTATCCAGAGATACCTGTTGACAATTTCCTACGTATCCATTAGCCACTATTCCATCATTAGATGATTCCAAGCCTTCCTTGAGTAGCCTCTTCGGGATCACTAGGCGCCCCCTAGTCAATTCAGGGAGCCCAAATGCACAGTGCTCAACCCACCCCAGTCATCGTTCACCATTCCAAGCCTTCATTCATAAGTACCCCAGCCCTAGGAACTTGAAACAGTCCAAACAGTCTCTAAAAATCTCCATTATAATAGACAAATTTCAGTTTCTATTGTAGATACTCCAGTGCATTATTATCTGCTAAACTTGTTACTGATGTGAATATGTGTACAATTGCGTAATATGCACCACTTCCATGTCATGTTATATATTATAATATAATATCAGTTGGCGACGAGGTTTGCGGTGGCCTTATAATATTGAGCAAGACAGTGGTCCTCACCATTACGTTTGCAAATTAGGTACATTAATTCTTGGTACCTAATTCGCATCTATTGTCAAAAGACAGAAAATGATTCTAATGATAAAAACGTGGTACCTATCATTTTCTGTTGTCAGACATCAAAATGAAGGGAATCATCGCAGCATTGGTGGTGGGAGCGGCGATCTGCGGTGCTCGTGCAGAATTAAATCTTGAAACGGTAGAAGAAATGTTAATAGGTCTGAAACAAGCTGACTGTATGACTTACAATGAACAAACCTCTTTAACGCGTCACGCTTCACCAGCCAACTGTAAGTGTTCTGGACCTGAATGCCACTGCTGCTCACCATGCCTGGTGGGAAGAAGAATGTCGACGGTATGTGTAATATCGTAGCCTACCTGCTAACTAAAACGCTGAGTTCGAACGTGGACGTATAAAAAGTGTTTTATCAAAAACATGCAAAAACCAAATTGCTAAACGCATTGATTAGGTAGGTTCAAGTAAACACAATAAATTGAAATCGCTCCAATTCCTGTACCCTGGACAGTACATAATCAGATCAATCATGGGAATAGGGGCATGAAAATGAAATATTTCGACCTATCGAATCACACTCAATGGGCGAATAGGAAAAGAGGCCAGCAAATTGTTGCATACTACGTACTAGGATGGCCCAATGGGAATGTGCACTAATCTAAAAATCTACTGTTGACTGTATCTCATGCCATCCAGTATTTCAAGAGGGAAAATGTCCATCAGTGAAATATATCAATTCAATCATCTACTTTAAAATACAGAAAATTCAGCGACTATTACGCCTCTTGACCATAGAAAAAGGGAAATTAAAACTAGCAGACACGATGAGAATAGTATTTTATTATTAACAAGTCGAGAAAACTTCACTCATTTTCAACTAATTTTTACAGCTGCCCTTAACTTGGCCGATCGGCTACGGGGATTTTCACAAATCTCAGTGTCAGATGGTATGATGGGATTCTTGAAGAGTTTTGCCCATTCACCGTTGTGCAGTTTCCATTTGTCTGATCCGTCAACTGTAGACGAGTAATCGCTTAGCTTCAGAGAGCCGCTGCGGCCTTCATTGTTGTCCAGGTCGTTTCCAGAGAAGTGGTTCTTCACTATCCTGTCTTCCAGGGAATGGAAGGACATAACCAGGAGGCGACCGCCGACTTTTAGATACGTTCTGGCCTGATGGATCGAATTATTAATTTCGTTGAGCTCGTTGTTGACGAAGATGCGAAGAGCTTGGAACACTTTGGTGGCAACGTGGGTTGGCCGTTGCAGGTTGTCCATGCGATACTGTGTCATCAAAACTTCAGCAATAAGATCTGAAAGGTCTGAAGTCGTTCTGATAGACCTAAATGTGTAACGACACTCGATAAGAGCTCTAGCAATCTTCTTTGCGTGCCTTTCTTCTCCATACACCTTGAAAATCCTTTGCAGGTCCTCTTCATCAGCATATTTCACCACATCAGCTGCGGTTGGTTGACCAGGAAACCGGTCACCGTCCATCCTCATGTCCAGAGGGCCGTTTTTGCTAATAGCAAACCCCCTTGTATCAACATCAAACTGCATCGATGAGCATCCTAAATCATACAAGATGCCATCGATGGAACCCAACGGAATCCCAGCTGATTTTAAAATCGATGGCACTTCAGTGAAACGCCCCAAAAATGCTTGTACCTGCCCCAAATGCTCCTGTGAAAATTTAACGGCAATTTCATGGGCTAACGGGTCTCTGTCAAGACAAAGGAGCTTGCAGTTGGGTGCTGCCTCTAAAATAGCTTTAGAATGACCTCCAGATCCAAAAGTCATGTCCATATAAGTTTCACCATTCCTTGGATTCAGATAATGGACAACTTCCTTCGTCAAAACAGGAGTATGTAGACGATTCTTTGGTACTGATAAATTACAACTAAATCTAAAAATCTTGGATGAAAGCATGATACTAAGTACGTTTGGTAGTATTCCTTATAGTACTGAAGAAGCTGGACTCGTTAGATTCGAGCAATTTCATGAATTCCTCTGATAAAATGGTTTTACACTGCTCGGCTGTCAATCCAGTAGCTGACGACTTGCTGTACCGCTGGTATTTCTGCAGGTGGTGGTTGTCAGCTATCCTATTAAGAGACTCGTAAGTTCTCCAGCACTCACGCTCGTCCTGATCACCAGGGAGTTCAGGTGTCCTGAAGGTTCTCTTGATCCTTTCCCTCAAGTAGCCAGCGAATTCCCTTTCCTTTTTAGTAGCATCCACGGGCCATTTTTTAAGGAGTTCCAAGTAGAATCGGTATATTTTGGCCATCAGGAACGTATAATGAGAAAATGGTCAACTTACTCGGTCAACCGCAGGCACAAGAACATCTACAAATGATTAACAGACTCATAGTTTCAGCGACGTTCAAGAACATGAACACTTGATTCAGACAAATTGCATACCACTTCAAACGGATATTATGTATAACTAGACAAACGATAATGCAAAAATTATGAAACAAAAGATCACCAAATCAAAATAGAACTCGAACGGTTATTGAAAAAGAAGGTTACGCACATGGATACTATAAAATATCAACCATGGAACTCCTTCCGATTTCTTTTCTTTGCACTGAGCAAGTAGCGCCAATCGCTCATAATGTAATAAAATAGTAATAATTGCTCAGAACAGGTCCAGTAATTAAGCCGTGTTTTAGGAGTGAGAACTACTCGGTTATTTTCTACTGCGCGGTCAGGGATGTTGATATCGGAAAAAAGTACCGATTTATATCGTATAGATATATATCGAAAAAATATCGCTCATCGATATATATCGCCAAAAAATATCGATATTTCGATATATCGATACATTTTTAACATCTCATGTAACAGTTAGGTGTAAGGGTAATTGGGTACTTGTTGTGAATAAGGATAGGGATTTGTGCTACCAGTGATCCAGGAACATATCTTCGGAGTGTGTCATTGTTGATAAGAGCTCCCCCGTTTTTTGTGTCTCATCTGTTATCAGATATTGTCCAATATAGTTTTACAAGTGTCGATTCAATTCCATTTTCAATTATTCCCCTTTAAATTCAATCACTTTACAACAGCTGTCGACGAGGATAAAACCAAGTACCTCTTTCAAAACTGTAAGTACGTTCCAATAGCCATATTCAATGGATGACTTATTGGGTAGCATCAAGGAGATACTCAAGCAGAATGCCGAACTTATGCAACAGTTGGCGGCTTCACAGCCTTCACGTTCGGCCAGCATTGTCTCCAATTTCGATAAATTTGACGACTCGAAAGAAACTTTCCGCCAGTATAGAAAACGGCTCGAGAATTGGTTCATTCTAAAGGGGATAGATGACGAAGAACTGTGGAGTAGGGAACTGTTACACTACATTGGGCCTCAGTTGTTCAACACAGTACTTATCTTCCCTTACTTCACCTGACGACCCCACGAAGAAAACTTATGAGGAATTAGCAAAGTTGCTCGAGGATTATTTCTGTCCCGCCCCTAATTCTTTGGTCCAGCAACATAGATTTTTGTCAAGAATTCAAAAATCGGACGAGTCAATTGCCCAATACGTAACAGAACTACGACACCTATCGTCGTTTTGCGAGTTTACCTGTGAGTGTAAAAAATCGATTGCTCCCCTCTTTCTAAGAGCTCAACTCATTCGCGGTATTCTTGACAACTCAATACGCGAAAAGTTACTCCTGGCAGGAAACACGCCTTTTGATAAAATCATCGAATCTGCATTGGCTCTCGAAGCTTCTCGCATTGACTGTCAAGAAATGTCAACTCAACCCCCTCAGGGTGCCTCAGGTTCAAATGCCGTAAACAAAATCACACGTTCACGTGAAAATAGAATACAGCCTAACCCAAATCGGCCAATGACGTCAAGAAACAGGCAAACCAAGGTGGATTTCAAATTGTTGGGGATTGAGAACAAGTGCCTGAGGTGTGGTCGCTCAGATCACCTAGTCAAGGACTGTAAAACTGATAAAACTAAATTGAGATGCAGGTTTTGTGATAAAGAGGGACACGTGCAAAAGGTTTGCATAAATTATTTACTCAAAAATCAATCTTCTCCACAGATTAAAAGCATAGATAAACTTGAAGATTCAGACGACGGCTTTCTAGATGAATACTTTGGGGTCAACAAAATTGTGAACATTTTCCAATCTAATGATAATTCAAATTTGAGGGGCACTGAAAAATTTTATGTTTTTGTTCGTGTCAATGGATATGAACAAAAGTTTGAAGTCGACTCGGGGTCAGCATTTTCATTATTGCCTGAAGGTGAATTCAGAAAATTGTGCTGGGATTCGCCTCTCAAGTCAACCGATATATGCTTCAGATCATACAACCATGGCATATTCCGCCCTCGGGGGTATGCTATTCTCCCAGTTACCTACAACAACATGACCTCAAATGAAATTCTGTTTGTTGTCCCAGATGACCTCACCGCTATTCTGGGACGTGTTTGGATTCGCCGATTCAATATCGATCTAAAATCCATTGATAAGACTAAATTTTCTATCCCAGATATTTCTACAGTCAATGTGGCTCCATGGACCCCGTCAGCTATCATGGAGCAGTATGCCGACCTATTTGAACAAAAAGTTGGGTGTATTCCTAAATTCACATGCTCTCTGAAGCTTAGAAATAATGCTAAACCTATTTTTCTGAAAGCCCGCGACGTCCCCTTTGCCTTACGAGAACAGGTAGAAAAGGAAATAGATGAGCTTATTTCTGATGGCATAATTTACAAGGTTGACTATTCTGATTGGGGATCACCTCTAGTACCGATTCCAAAACCCAATAATAAGGTACGTCTGGCTGTTGACTACAAAGTTGCAGTGAATAAACAGCTTCAGGATGCTCATTACCCCATCCCTCGAATTGACGAAATTTTGAATAAACTACGTGGGGCTAATATATTTTGTACCTTAGATTTGTACAAGGCTTACCTACATGTTGTTGTGGATAAGGAAAGTCAAGCAATTCAGACATTGTCAACTCACCGCGGCACATACGCAATGCGGCGGCTGTCATTTGGTATAAAATCGGCTCCCTCCGAGTTTCATCGGATTTTGGACCAAATTCTTGCTGGACTTACGGGAGTGACGTCATATTTCGACGACGTGATCGTTTTTGGTTCTACGCTGGATGAATGTCAACAAAATCTCATCCATTGCTTGAATAGATTGCGCCAATATGATCTACATCTGAATAAAGACAAATGTAAATTTTTCAAATCATCTATATCTTATCTGGGGTACATCATCGAATGCAATACAGTCAAAAAGTGTCCAAACAAAGTTAAAGCTATAGTGGATGCCCCTCGCCCTAAGGACGTAGAAGAAACAAGGAGGTTCCTAGGCATTGTCACATACTACTCCAAATTTATTCCCAATTTATCGTCAATTACGACGTATCCATTGCGTCAATTGCTGCAAAGGGATCGAAAATTTGCCTGGTCCTCAACATGTGAGCGAGCTTTTCAACTCTTGAAAACAGAAATTGTGGGTGATAGAGTTCTCACGCCTTTTTCTTCCGAACTACCAGTTGTGCTGGCATGTGACGCGAGTCCGACAGGAGTAGGAGCCGTCCTTTCCCACACAGTAGATGGTGTGGATCGTCCAGTCGCCTTTGCATCTAGGTCGTTGTCTCAGGCTGAGCAGAACTACAGTCAACTAGATCGTGAGGCCTTGGCGATCATTTTTGCTCTCAACAAATTTTATATGTATTTGTTTGGTCGCCACTTCACACTAATAACGGATAATGCACCTCTGAGCCGGATTTTCCATCAAGATGCCAAGTTACCTGTCTTGTCAGCGTCACGTCTACTGCGTTATGCCACAATTCTTAGTGGATTCAATTACACCATAAAACACAAGTCAGCAACTGAAAATGCTCATGCTGATTATTTATCAAGGACGCCTCTTCAATCAAATCCATCACAATTCAAGGAAGACGACATTATTTCACATCAAACAATCAATCAAATTTCAACAGACAGAATATCAGCTATATCAATTGCCTCGGCTACTGTATCAGATCCTCATCTTTCAGTACTTTATGCAAAATTGCTGAATGGGGAAATTTGCGAGGAACAATACTCTCTCCAAGATGGTGTAATTTTTCACGGCCATCGGATCATGATTCCTCGCTCTCTTCAAACTTTAGTTTTGAATGAACTCCACTTCACTCATGTCAAGGCGTCTAAAATGAAGAGCTTAGCTAGGAGATACTGTTTTTGGAAGAACATTGATAAGGATATAGAGTAACTCTATATCCTTAACTGTTATTCGTGAAATCATGTCAATCTTGTGCCTCAACCGCAGCTAGTCCAGTGAAGGCACCCCTGCATCCATGGGATGAGCCTGATTCCAACTTTCAGCGCATACACATTGACTATGCAGGGCCAAAGGACGGATACTACATATTCATTCTTATTGATGCCAAGTCGAAATGGCCGGAAATTAGGGTATCAAAATCAGCACCCACTTCTACATCAACAATTCTATTCATAGAGGACATTTTCAGCATGCATGGCCTTCCTGAGATAATTGTATCTGATAACGCAAGTATTTTCACAAGCCAGGAGTTCATAACTTTTTGTGATTACAATGGCATAACTCGTCGTCTTATTGCCCCAGGTCACCCCCAGACAAATGGCCAAGCTGAAAGATATGTGCAATTTATCAAACTAAAATTGGACGCAATGAAAAATGAACCTAGATCGCTCCCTTTGAAAATAAAGGATATAATTTTCAGATACAGAGCTACCCCGCTTCACTGTGGCCAAACACCAGCAGAACTGTACTTAGGTCGACAAATACGGACAAGACGACCTCCTGAAGCCTCCATCCAGGAAATCCCAGGAATCCGAAGTCTCGTCACCTCCTTGCCCTCGCTTCCTAGTTATTGGTGACAGGGTACAAGCAAGGATGTTCTTCAACAACAAGGAAATTTGGAGACCTGGGGTTGTGCGTGACAAGTTTGGGAAGCTGCATTACAGACGGCTATGTTCTGAAGCGCCACATTGACCAGCTGCGGAAGTCAGAAGTACCACTCTTGGTTTCATCTACCCCACCTGAAATTGAGGGACATCTGTCAACCGAATGCACCTCTGGCAAATCCAATTCGTACTATGCAAGATGATAGAGGCAACATAACGGGAGCAGCCTCTCAGCAAGTCACACCAGCTCAGGATCTTCCAAGTCCAGAGAGTACTCAACCAGCACACCACCAACCTGCTGCAGCATCCCCTGCTCTGGAACAGAACAGGCGCTCTAGCAGGGTTCGTCAGCCACCTCCGTACCTCAGGGACTATATACAATAACTTTTTATTAAACATTATATTCAGTTTTTGATAGCTTTCCATAGTGGGGGAGATTGTTGTGAATAAGGATAGGGATTTGTGCTACCAGTGATCCAGGAACATAATATGTTATCTATGGAACATAATATGTTATCTATGGAACATAATATGTTATCTTCGGAGTGTGTCATTGTTGATAAGAGCTCCCCCGTTTTTTGTGTCTCATCTGTTATCTTGTCCAATATAGTTTTACAAGTGTCGATTCAATTCCATTTTCAATTATTCCCCTTTAAATTCAATCACTTTACAACAGTACTTATGAAATACCTACATTTCCTCTTGCTTTCAGGTCGGTCACAATTTCGCTTCTCTCACCGCATCTTACTGAATACATCAGAGACTCACCGACAGGTTGGAAATTCCTTTTTGGTCTAGTTTTAACCTCTTAGATGTCAGTTGTAAGCATCTTTAACGAGTCGTAGGTATATCTAATATCAAATGATGAAAGACGTGAAAGATTCTTGGGATTTTCTGAAGCATCATTATACCATTTTCACAACTGATGTGAAAAAAAATCTATGTGATTGAGTTGTTCAGGTTCTCATATGACGAAGGTTTGGTTCTGTTGATTGATTTTCTATCGAATTTTGATGGATGCGCCTGAATGTACCAACTAAACAGTGAAGGACGGTGAAGGCCTAATTGCCTCTTTCGTAAGCCGCCAGTATTTAGGGTAGGCTGGGGGATTCACAGTCGAAGCTAGTATTTCCTACAATAGTTTACAAGTACTACACATTTATATAGTCCGTTCGACATTTTATTAAGTCCATTTTATCTAGGTCGCAGCAGAAGAGGTTGAACGTCCTTAGGGTAAGACCAAATGCACTTTGATTCCCGGAGATGGAATCGGTCCTGAACTTCTGTATTGTGTCCAAGAAGTCTTCAAGGTAACCAACGTTTCATTTTCTCCCTGCAAATAATGTAATGGATTCCTTACATCTCAAGAACATGTATGTAATTCGGTTTTTAAGCTCGGATATGAGCTCATTCTGACGACCAAGATTTGTGGTTAGTTACCTATATCAACACTGTTCACCACTATTTCTGGCTGTTTCGTCGTTAACCAGTCTGATACTCTCACAGGCTGCTGATGTTCCGATCGCGTTTGAAACCTTCTACTTCTCGGAAGTTCACGCTGGCATGAGCGCTCCTTTGGAACAAGTTGCTGCTTCTGTGACACGCAACGGAATTTGCCTCAAGGTCGGTTCATGCGTTCTACTCTGTATATTGTAGTATTTCACTAATAGTAGTATTGTAACAGACGTAAGTTTGGTGTAAGAAAGGCGTTATTGAACGGAATACAAGAGCGCTCAAAAGGAATGGTATATCAGAGTTCCTTGCTGAAGAAGCAATTTAGGCTTATTTCGGCACAGATGTTGCATGTTGATCTGAAGTATGGGAATTCGGTGTGCTTACTGAACGCTTCGGTTCACGTCATTACTTAGTACAACTGGTTTCTGGTCGTGTGCTAAAGCGGCATATGAATCAACTTTAATCATATGAAGTTCCAGATAGATCAAATGACGCACACATAATCTGCCTTTTCTGCCACAACTAGCAGCTTAGACACTGAATCCAAATCTCCCCTCTGGCATCTCCCCTCCATCACAGAAGATGCACTCAGTATCTTTGCTGTCAGGTTATTAATTTTATGTTGACACATCAGTGGTTTTACAATTAATTTACAACAGACTGAACTTTGTTTTTACATGGGACATGTTTAGCCTTCACAAAACCGAGCGTCCGTCTGTCTGTAACGGGTCGCGACGGCAATCCCTGTGGTAGTAGAGACTTGAAATTTGGCATGTAGCCTCATTAGGACTTAAAGGAGAGCAGCTCCTGGATCAACTGAGTGGCTCCTAAAGCTAATTTATAATATAAATTATGCTCACTCATTATGCCACTCATTATGCTATTCACACTATGAAGCAGTAATTTGGTATGTAGTCTTCTTAGGACTTTTACTTGACGTTGCCTTAGCCCCGGGTCAGCTGAGTGGCTCCTAAAGATAATTTCTATGCTATTCACACTATGAAGATGTAATTTGCTATGGAGCCTCCTTAGGACTTCAACTTCACGCTGCCCAGGCCCTGGATTGCCTGAGTGGCTCATAAGGGCCAAAACGGAAGAAGAAAAGCGGGAGGGGGTCCAGTGAGGCATAAATCTTGTTTAGAGTATAGAGTAGCAAAATTGATAGATAATCGACTCTATAAACTGTTTTCAATATTGTCTAGTAATAATATGTCTAGTAATATACCTAGTATTCCATAAACTCCGACACGCCATCTTGGACAGATAGCCTAAAAACTGATGAACCAATACTCTCACTGAAAACCCAATCTCATAACAATAAACTACAACACTTTGGGTGTACATTATGTGGCGTCGTCTTAAAGCTTAAGTCCAAATAAGGCCCAAATTAGGGGGTAAGCCCAAATAGTTTATGGCACAAAACAAAAACAGCAACTGGCTCATGGGAGTCTTAAGAAGTAACTACAGTTCATGATATTTCTGAGATTTAGTTCATAATTAAACAGAACTAAAACCTGGGTATTTCATATTTCCCTACTATTCCAGAATACCTACCTTATTCTCTTCTACCACTTATTGTAATTCGCGAGTGAATAATTCTTTTTTGGTTTCCCCAGGAATCGATGCCGTAATTATTAGAGAGCAAACGGAAGGAGAGTACTCAGCCCTGGAACATGAGAGTGTGCCAGTAAGTTCCTACATCATTATTCAATGTAGTTTTGACACCAGAAACCACAAATGAATAAAAATATTCAATAATGTTAGAATTAGGGGTGTTTCACTCCAGGTAATTCCAGTAAACAATTCTAGTTACTTCGTTCGATTTTACCGGCTCAGCTTTGTAAAGTGGCAATCCTCCCATTTGGACTCGGAAAATGTCCTGCTCAAAAAAATGTTGGGTGAAGGTTTTTTTCCTAGGCAGGTGAGGAAATAGGTGGCATTTGGATCTCGTAAGGCGAAGAGGACCGCATCACCAGGTTTTGTGGGGCTACAACCTCACCTACCTGAGCTCAGTCTGGAACTGTTCAACACTACATTACCTCGAGCTGAGTCCTTGGGAGTCTTCACTTCATCTTTCCCCTCAAGACCCTCTCCACACATTCTGATGTGCGGGTCCAATGCTGCTCACTCAGTAACATCTTGGCAACTACTAGCTCTGATTGGGAGACTCTATGCCCATTGATTCTTTGAGCCAGCTCCTCTCTTCTACCCATTTCGCGCATACAAAGAACGTGTGGTTCGCATCATCTTCCACATCCCGGCAGCTGGGGCACGATGGAGTATCCACTTTTCCCTACCTCTACATGTAGGCGTAGTTCATTCCTGACAAGAACTGAGTAAAAAAACTTCACTTCTCCATATTCCCTTTGCAGCCACACCTGGATGTCAGGAACCAACCAGGCAGTCCATCTCCCTCTCAACTCACCCGTCCACATCTCCTGCCATCTTGTCAGTATTCGCATCTCTTTCTTCTCTGGAAATGCGGGATCTCTCTCCTTCGTCTCTCTGCTCGTACATCTGCTTACTTTCGGCAACTGTATGAGTATCACACTAGCCAGGATGAGTATTGCTGGAGGCAGAGTATCTGGTGAAGGCTGAACGTCCAAATCCGTTCTTATGGGAAAGCGTTTGGATGGACACGACCTGGAACAGATCTGAAGGATTACTATCTATGTGTGTTTGAGTTGAGGACTGCTGAATCGAGAGCGATTCAGAATCGACCGTCTAAATAAATCAATCAGCTCCACCCTTTGAGATTCTGTTTGTAATATCTTTCGTGTATTACACTTTTCCATGCTATTGTTGGGCTGCTGATCTTGAGTCCACCAAGTAGTAATTAAATTGTATCTTTTCTTTTGACAGGGCGTAGTAGAATGTTTGAAAATAGTCGCAGCGGCCAAATCTGAGAGGATCGCCAAGTTCGCGTTCGACTACGCTACCAAGCACAACAGGAAGAAGGTGACTGCTGTCCACTAGGCCAACATCATGAAATTGGGCGATGGCCTCTTTCTGAGGAGCTGCCAGGAAGTAAGTAGATGATTCCTGCATGTAGACACAGTCATCAGGCAAAAATCCCAATTATGTGGATGGCTTCTAAGGGTTCTGAACTGGTATGATTAGTGGCATATTGGCGGTTCTCTACCGGTTTTGGAGAAATTCTTATACCGCTGTGGACTGGCTGCAGATCACGTTTTTTTGCACTCATTGTAACCAAAATTACGTTACAATGAACAAAAATACAAGTTTTCGCAGATGCGCTGAATATTCCATTTGTTGATGCTCTTCTATGTATTTTGTCTCGAAAAAATTCAATAGGAATATTGTCTGCAGAAGTTGAGCAATGAAAGATTATAAAAACATGACATGTGCTAAAACATGTCAAGTTTGACATAATTTCACGCTGAAAGTTTATGACTTTTCATCAATACTTGTTTTCAATAGCGATATTCTGTTGCTCTTTCCTCACAAATCACTATAAGCACCATAAGTTCAAAAATAATGGAAATGTTATAATTTGATTGTAGATGGCAAAGATGTACCCAAAAACTACTGCACCATGCAGATGGTGTCCCACCCTCAACAGTTTGATGTCCTTGTCATGCCCAACTTGTATCTGGCTTCTGGGCTGACTGGAGGGGCTGGTTGCGTTGCTGGTGCCTCGTACAGTGCGGAATGCGTTGTTTTCGAACCTGTAAGTATTCTGGGAGACTAGTAACGATGAGAGCTGATATGTCCTGTTATGATCCTAATACCTCTGAATAATTGGTCCAGCTCCTTTAGTTGAATAACTGCTACTATTATAGTAGCATATATAGTAGCATTATAGTAGCATTATATAATATACCACATTATGAATTTTGCTCGTATGAACCCAGAAAAGTTGTGGTGGCTGATTATCATGTCACTCTTGCTTGAGGCGTTAGTGGCTTCATGGACTAAAGAGTGTACTTTTTTCGTATTCATTGAATAGCTGTCGATTGACTTCAACGAGAATGGATCTTTGCAACATTCACAACCTTCTGTACTTCACTGATGACGTCTGAGTTGTTGCTGATTACAAGCAACTTCTTGTTTCTTTTCCGTCATCCAACAACACTAAAAGAAACTCCCGTCAAACTTCGGGCACTCGGCCCCACTGGCATTGGCCATTTTTCACTCGGACCTTAATCGTTATACCTAATAACTCCGCCATCTAGACTTTGTAGGACAATTTACCATGGATGTGAGGTACCTACGTATCTGGATCAGCAAATGTTCCTGCCAAAACCTTTTCCCGCATTGCAGCGAATGACCTGACTTCAAATGTCTCAATTCATGATGTGGCCACTGTCCAAACAACTTGCGTGGAGCTGCAACACCTCAGCAATGGTTCATGGTTTTCAGCAGGACATGGTTCTTACTATTGGTTGGTGAGTGACTCCTCTACTGGAAAACTACGCCCATCCATCACAAAACAATTTCGATGTGCAATTTTCAACTCAGTACACACAGTGGCACACCCTGGTATCTCACAGTCGACTTTGTTCAAACCCGCTATTGCTGGACTTGAAATGGGGTGTTACATGGTGGACATGAAAACGTGGCGCCATACGTCAAACGCAATTGGAACTTACCAACCATCAGAAGCGAGATTTGCACACATTAATGTCGATATTGTTGGACTCTTACCAACTCAAGAGGTTCGCGTTACCTCCTAACAATAATAGACACTGTTTGGAGTTCCTAGACGCAGCACAACTGATTGAGGTGAACAGTTCGACTGCCAACACTTTGAAAGCCTAATCAAGATGCTAGGAGCTGACCACCTGAATATCACCCTTCTGCAATAGAGCAATTGAACAGAGGACTGTATTTCCAAACCACCAACGGTTCGTTTGGGTTTCCGCTCATACCTCATCCTTGGTTTTAGAGTGACATCCATTCGACCAGTCCCGTTCCACCACGACTGTCTATGTCCACCCTGAGCTGCCTAGCGCATTACACGTCTTCGTGCGACATGGCGGACTATGACGGACCCTACCTAGTTTTAAGTCACACAGACAAATCCTACCAAACATGAAGTTAGTGGCTATGAAACTAGAGCTGCAGTGGAAGGTCATGAGAAGCGTTAACAACCTTACACTGTGTTGAAAATTTCCTTGCACTGTCTCTATGTTATTATCAATGTCCCCTGGTCCTATGCTCAGTATTAATATAGTTTGAATGGGCCCAGAACGACTCTCCAAATATCCATAAAATATTTCTACTTTCTCACTTTATTCAACCAATTTTCCTACAGATCTGCTGTCGTTTATGTGAGTTTAACCCTCTTTTCCTTTCGCACATTTCCAGGTCAAAACCAAAGACGTTGGAGGACAGTCCACCACCAAAAATTTGGTGTATGCGATCATTCAGAACCTCGGAAACAAGCCCTGAGACCCCGCAAACGTAATTCCGTAAAACTCAAATCCGGAATTTCATCTGTATGGAAATAGGCCGTCTTTGCTATTCTCGTACGCTGAATATAGTTTTTATTTTAACCGTCTACGAACTAGTCAATGCTCGAAGGCCCCACGCGGCAGTATTAATTCAATGGTTGAGATTCTGTAATAAGATCTCGTTCGTGTGAAAGAGAAATTGAGTAAAAAACTTAGAACGCAACCTTTTAACAGATCTCTCAGCACTCGCGTTAGCAGATGCAGTGATATACTTAAAACATTAATAAGCAAAGCGAAGCACGATTACTACGGGGCAAGATTCAAGGCAGTAGAGGGGAAACCGAAAATAATTACAACAATAGGTATGTTCCTGCCACAGTCAGTTCTTAAACCCGTTGTGCGCAGTGGCCCAGTGCGCACGATTGTCGCGTTCCTGCCGTTTTCAGTTACAGAACTTATCACTCGCTTCACCGTTCCAGCCGCAACGAGTTGCAAAACTTTTTTTTCGAGTTATTTAACTTTCTTCACTGGATGAGAAGCGGGTTAAGCCAGTTTTTTTCGGTAACCTGGCCATTACCTTCCCGAAAATTCATTTCTCTCCGACTTCCCGTGGAGGTTGGTTCTCGACGTAGGTCTGTGTTTTGTTTACTCTCCTTCAAGTGCCGTCTTTTCCGTATCTAAAAACATCCAGGAAGGGTCCAGGAAAGATTCAACTAGAAGTTGTCATTTAATTTATCACAGATGTGAATAAATAGAGCTTTTACACTCTTGTATTTTTTCGCCATAAGGGGATGGCTCTCCTTGTACTGAATCTGCGGGTTCAGATTCACGGTAGATATTTGCATTTTATTTGAAAAAAAGTAGGACTTAACGAAAGAATCATTCACTCCCATTTCGGATTTTGCAAGGAAAATAGCTCGAAAATAAAATAGGAAATGAAGGCATTGCGCAAAAAACGAGCTATCTGCATTTTTCAAAATTTTTGGGGAATCGAAAAAAACGTTTCAGAAATTCCTGCTTCAATATTAAAAAAATCCAGATATACTAAAATTAACCGTGCCTAAGGACGGATCGAATCCATATGATTTAATATTTTTAAATAATTTACTCGAGGCACCACAAGACATTGAAGGTTGCAGATAGCTCGTTTTTCCAACCAATAATTTTTTAAATGCCTATTGTTATTGTCATTTAGTTGAAAAACGTCCTCCTCTAACTTTCCAACAACATTACATGAATCCTCAACGCCATCAGACAATAATACTGTTATTCCATAAACATTTCATCATTGTTAGGAAAATAATATTATATTTTTTTGTAAGGAATAAAAGGAAAGCAAGCACTAGGATTAAGCTTTTTTGTGAGGGTGAAAAACCTCAAGGAATAGCAAGGATTATTCTTATTCTTATTAACACCAA
This sequence comes from Stenodema calcarata, assembly GCA_963920205.1. Taxonomy (NCBI): domain Eukaryota; kingdom Metazoa; phylum Arthropoda; class Insecta; order Hemiptera; family Miridae; genus Stenodema; species Stenodema calcarata. Next base: position 332,427 of record OY986049.1, on the reverse strand, counting down.
CAAGATGTCGCCTTGATTGGATCGAATAATCGAAATCGAGACATCTGTGTAAATAGCTCATTATTCAAGAGTCATTCTCATTTCATTTGCCACTTTCATGTCCCCGATGATGTGATTGCACAATTCATGATGTAAATAAGCGATTTGAAAAATGGGAGGGTTTTTTAATGCTGTGGGCTTGAAAAGGAATTATTTTGTTAGGCCAAAACCCCTTCAACTCACACAATACTGATGAGTAATGATGACTGAAATTGTAAAAACTCATGAGTGTTACTGTCCCCTCCTACCTAACATATAAACTGAAGTTCGGTAGTTTCAAAGGCATGAAGAAGAAAAATCCGCCAGGGTTACCACTTGTAGTAGGTAGGTCCCTCTCTATTTAGAATAAGGATACAAATTTTTAAGATGCTCTCCACTCATAATAATACTCGTTTTTAGCCTGTCCTCACTATCTCTTCTCAATGTTACCTCAGGAGTGTTACCAACTTTGTGATCAAGAAGGCTGAGGCAAAATGGGCGGGAATGTTATGATAAGAAGGTGATAGTGTCCAGTTGAAGATGTGCTTGTGTAGTGCTCATTGAAAAATATTCGTGACTTGATATTACGAAAGAAGCCAAAAATTATGGTGAGTATTTTTATTGTTTATCATGAGTGTTACGCTGATTGAAGTGTTTTAAGTGGTAAACAGAAAATGATTAATAACCCCTAGAGGATGCGCTTGGAGACCAGTTTCAAACAGTAACCACCCCATTCTCCCATCATCTCAACTCCTTGTGTAACGCCATGTTGAATGTAAAATCTCAGGAGTGTTACCTCTCAGGAGTGTGACCACGGATGAGTAACACTCCTGATGATTCGGTAACACTCATGAGAATAAAATTGCGCCAATGATAACTTTTGGTATTTATGTGTATGCTGTTTTCAGGCTTTAACTGCAGCGGAGAAACAACGGCGGTATCGCGAAAAACGGAAACTAGATGCTGAGAGAGAAGCCGCATACAAAGAAAAACAAAAAAAAAGGAATGCAAGAAGGAAGAAAATCTCTGACATGAATTCGCGAGAGCAGCGAAGGAGGAGGCGGGAGTGGAGAGAGTGGGATAAGTCCCGAAGACAGAAGAAGGCACTGCTCAAGAACCTGGAGAACCTCAAGAGCTGGACAGCGTTGATAATGAACTGGAAGCTATCATCAGACCATTGGAACACCCTGATGAAATGAAACCAGGCGTGTTTATGTTGGTGCAATTCAAGGGAGGACCAAGGAACGCAACCACTTACCAGTACGTTGGGGTTTGCCAGAGTTTTGATGAAGACCTAGGAGAAATCGAAGTTATGTTTCTGAAAGTTGTTGGGGAAAATGCATCGTTGTTCAGAATGGATGAAGAGGATGTTGCGTCTGTACGATGGGGACAAGTAATTGGAACCCTCCCGAACCCTTCTTTGAAATTGAAGGGAAACAGAGTTTTCTATAAATTCCCAGCATCAATCGATGTTAAAGAAAAGCACTAAGTTTTTCACCTATTTTTACCACTTTTCCAGAATTTTCTTTGTTCCTTGTTTCTAGTTCAGTTGACGTTTTGTCAACTACGAGTACTTTTAGGTCCTGATAATTTTACGAACTTTTTCAATAATTTTTATGAAGTTTTTCACCTATTTTTACCACTTTTTCAGAATGTTCTTTGTTCCTTGTTTCTAGTTCAGTTGAAGTTTTGTCAACTACGAGTACTTTTTAAAGAGATAAGAAGAGTCTACTTAGTTAATATTTTTTACTATTTTACGCAGCTAAGAAAAGTCTAATAAAGAAGTTACCTAACCTATATTGTAGTAATGCAAAGATAAGTAAAATAAAAACGTTTTGAGACTGTTCTTAACTATTCTTTACTAATTTATACCGCAAACATATGTCAAATAAAAATGTTTTGAGACTGTTCCACGAATGTTTAATCTTTTTTCCATTCATGCCTCATGAGTGTTACCTTTAAAAATAAAAATAAAATTTGAAAACTGCCATTTTTTGGAAATTCTGAAGGTTTACTCTTGAAAATTTTTGGAGTTGGTAGGGGAAGCCTCCCCAAGGTTTTTAAAGTAGTCACTTGGTTAAAACTAACTAGGATCTGAGTTTCATGTAGTAATTCAGGAAAGAAAGATCAAAAAATGGGTAACACTCCTGATATTAATTCCAGATTACACTGCCTATAACATAGATTACCTAAAATCTGAATGGTACGTTTCAACTAGGTTCTTGACACTTTCTTGAGCCCCACAAAATTTTTCGCCAACTCCCTCCAATTGGGAGAAATTAATTTTCTAATATTGGTAACACTCATGAGTTGGACATGACGTTTTCAATCATAAAATAATGTGCAACAATATGAGATTGATGAAAAAGTCGCTGTTCATCTATGGGATACGAATCTGCAATGTATTACTTGCAGTAATAGCAGGTCAAAGATGATTTTTGAGTACTTCTATTTTTCACGTCGCTGAGGTTCTTGACGAGTCAAAGTGGCAAATGAAATGAGAATGACCGTCAACCCAACGACGTTGTCGCATTGTCCAACTATCAGCAATATTGTCCGATTTTTACATTTATAACTATCGGAGGGCTAGCGGATCCTCACAAATGAAGCAGTATATTTTTCTGACCCCAAAACCGTCGAAAACGGGATTTCGAAAAAAATTGCAGATAGCTCGTTTTTCGAGCAAGGCCTTCAAATAGCGACGACGTTGTCTGGCGGAAGGTTTCGATTTCACGTTACTGTTATTTTACGTCACTGCTGAAGCCCCAGCGCTCTCTGCTGGGGTAGTTCTGCGCGTTCCAACCACCCAGTTGAAAAACTGAAAAGTTCCTTCACTCATCCCCACCACTTGAGTTATCTAAATTAACTGGTTAAAGAACTCCCGGGTAGGCAGGAACAGACCTAATGAATGGCAATTCGGCTCCAGGTTTGGACGGTCTATCACTCAAACATATATTTTTTTAAAAACCACTTTAGCATTTGTAATCCTTTAATGCACATAATAAATACGAGCCTACAGACCCATACATTCCCAGACCAGCTTAAGGTGGCCAGAGTAATCCCTCTCTATAAAGGTGGAGATGCGTTAGAGCTCATAAATTATCGGCCTATTATTCGCTATTATCATTTCAAAGCTGGGTTAAGCAACAACTATATGATTACCTGGAATCTAATAGTATTCTCTCAGAAAAGCAATTTGGATTTCGTAAAGGTGTTGGTGTTGATGAGGCTCTCTTTTCTATCACAAAACAACTAAACACAACGCTTGATGAAAGAAGAAAAGGAGTAATATTGATTCTGCTCGATATGTCTAAAGCGTTCGATTCAATAAATTGTACACAATTGTTGGAGGCTTTAAGCTGTAGCGGGGTCAAGTCGAGGGAACAACAATGGTTCCACAGTTATTTGGAACGTAGAGAACAAGTAGTTGCATTCGATGGAATTGACAGTGATACCGAGGAGGTGAATTTCGGAGTGATTAAAGGCAGTACCCTTGGTCCCTTACTATGTTTGATATTCATTAATAGGATAGATCTCCCTTTAAAAGGTCATACATACCTTTTCTCTGGCGACACAGCACTCTTCTGCGAGGGAGATTCATGGGATGAGATCTTTTCTTCTGCTAACCGGGATTTGAAAGTTTTGTTCGATTGGCTGTCATCAAATACGCTTAGTTTAAATCTATCCAAAACTAAGTACCTCGTTTTCTCCAAATCGCCCAGCAAGTCCCATCTCCAACACTGTGTAAAGTTACATTCTTGTGATGGAACGAACTTAGAGAGTTGTTCTTGCCCAAGATTAGATAGAGTTGCGAGTGCAAGGTATCTGGGAGTCTATATAGACGAAGATCTGCGATGGCATACACAAATTGCTTTGCTAACTAAGCGAGTAGCGAAATTCAATTACCTACTTCTTTTATAGGTTAAGAAAGTTAGTACCGTTCAAGTTCCTCTTAATTTTATATAAGTCTCTCGTACAGAGTATTCTGAGTTTTGGCATCTTGGCCTGGGGAGGAGCCACTCCAACCGTTATGAATCCACTGATAGTGGCACAAAAAGCAGTTTTAAAAATATTAGCATCAAAGTCAAGAAGATTCCCTTCCGATCAACTGTTCACCATTGTCCCAGTATTTTCTATCAACCAGCTATACATTAAGTCAGCACTCATGTTCTTTCAAAAGCATACGCAGGATTTTGTATACACACAGATCCAACCCTCATATGTGTTTCGATTGACAAGGCAATGTATTAACCCAGTACCGCCTAGTAGATTGAAATGTACCTCAAGACATATATATTTTAGTTTTAGACAACTGCCTCAGACCCTTGCTGCACCGGCTACCCATTGTCGAGCCAGCTATAAAAAAGAAGTATTTAGTTTTCTGATCAGGAGGGAAAATCGAGAATGTGAGCAGCTATTTTCGAGCATACATGTTACAGACTAAAGTGTAATATATGAACAGAAAGAAATATACATACAACTAAAGCTTCTATTGTGAATATATTGAATCAACTATAATAAATAAATTATGTGTCTGCTAAAACTAAATAAATCAAAATTAAAATAAATTGTACACACTCCGATAACTTGAAATTAATAGTGGACATTGAAGCAATGTGGATTGTATATAATATTTACAATTAGAGATTAATAATACAAAAAGTGTAACGTGACTCCCCCACTGGGCACGGAACTGTTTTCCAAAAGTGGGGTAATTCCATGGTTAATTAATTTATTTTATTTTTTTCATTGCTGTAAAAGAAGGAATAAATTTCATTTCATTTCAGATAATGTTGTCTATCTATTTATGTCGAGACAAATGTTTGACACAGTATTAGAAGAAAACTAATATTTGGTTGTGTTGATCAGTTTGCATCAGAATAAAAGTAAAAATTCGTTCCAGGCTAAATTATGATGTTTACAAGCTGTCATCCTATTCCAATCCGCCAGGGACGTAGGGGGTCCAAATCTCCGCTTCTGGTTTTTTGCTACTTACCCTAAAAACGCTAAATATTGCACATTTCTAGTTACGTTTTGTACAATAATAAAAAATAAAAATGATTATTTTCTTTTTAAATTTAAACAATGTGAAACCCCTGTTTTTGAGGTTTAAAAATTCAAAATTTTATGGGGGGGGGGGGGGGTATTCCATACCTCCCCCTATCCAAATTCTGGTTTCGTCACTGAATCCGCATTATTTCAGTTGAATAATATTTATATTATAAAGGTGTAGGTTGCTATGCGGGTGCTGTGGTTTGATTGCCTCAGCCCGATAAGTGTAAACTTTCTCATCAAGTTTATCAGCTGTTAGGAATTCGCACACACCCAAGTTCCAACTATGTTTGCTAACATGTTTGCTAATGTTTGCCAACTAACGTTACAGGAATGTTGCCCGTCCCTAGTTGTAAATCGCAAAAAAAAAAAAAAAAAAAAAAAAAGTTGAGATACCAAACAAAAATTACATGTTACATTAAAAATTGAAAAACTAAACAAATTCGTCATGGTTTTCTGAACAGACATTTTGCAGTTCATAGAAAAAAAAAATACCTGATAATAAAATTAATTTGTCTCTTAGTTAGAATGGGGCATCACATGATTAGTTGTTCAAAGCAGCCCAAAACGGAACCGGAAAACCAAGCTATTGCTTTATTCCTGCCTACATGCTTACTATTGCTTTATGTTCCTGCCTAAATTTCTACATTTCCTGGTCCAAGTTCAAATATTCATTTGTTTGACCATGAAATGTGGGAATGTATTATATGGACAACAGACTGTCTTTACACAATAAAGGTTTTATTATTATTATTATTATAATGGATAAAATTAATTTAAAACTCTGCAAATTCTTGACACAACGGTTCATTATCTTCTTTGTACAGATCACCCTTCTGTCTAGATCACTAGGTCTAAATGTCTAGATCGTAAATGTTAGATTAATTAATATTATTAATTATCACTAATTATTAACAATTTTATCAAGTACCTAGTGAAAATTATTATAATTTATTGTTAGGTATTAATAATTCGTATTTACTATTAATAATAATTATTATTAATTATGATTAATTAATACGATATAATTCTGGGGTTTTTAATACTACGTCGGTAATAATTTTTCTATAAAAGAAGTACCTACCAACAAACATTCGAAATTACCTTCATTTCCGTAGCACGAAACGCACCTCAGAACAACAAACTCGACATCACTTAAGCCATATGATGTTCCAAAGAGCTTGTTAGTATGAAAATGGACCTGTATTTCAACAGTTTGATTCACGATCGTGTTGTGAGGCACAATCTTTGAGCCGTCATTGTAAACGAACGGCTGGTCGTACAAAGCTGCGGATGGTCTTAAAAAATTCTACGGAACTAACTCTATCTAAATATGAAATAAAAAACATACCGTTCTATATGAATTTTTCGAGATATGAGATTTTCAAATTTTCAAAATTCGTTTTGAACCCCTTCCCCTTGACCTAGGGTTATGAAAAGTTTCGAGGACCATTGTGGGGTTGGTCTAAACCCATAAAAAAAATTTCGTAATTTTAACTCAACGCTAACTGGGCAAAGTGCCGCGTACGGCGGACGGACGGATTTTTTTTAATTCGATTTTCTGAATCTACGTATCTTGAAACGTAAACCAAAAAATTTTGAGGGGGGTTAAAATTTTTTTTTCTTTGGGCGATTTCAATGGTTCATTATCGAAGATAATAAACCAAAATGAAGTACGAGGTACGCGGTGTGGGAGGGGGCGCAGAGACATAAAAGGTCTCGTCGTATGACGCACTAGTTGGCCTCCTGCCAGCCGTATTACGTCATAAGCTCGTGCGTCATAGGCTCTGACGTACTTGTTGGCCTCCTGCCAGCCGTCTTACGTCATACGCTCGTGCGTCATAGGCTCTGACGCACTAGTTGGTCTCCTGCCAGCCGTCTTACGTCATAAGCTCGTGCGTCATAGGCTCTGACGTACTTGTTGGCCACCAGCCAGCCGTCTTACGTCATACGCTCGTGCGTCATAGGCTCTGACGCACTAGTTAGCCTCCTGCCAGCCGTATTACGTCATAAGCTCGTGCGTCATAGGCTCTGACGTACTTGTTGGCCTCCTGCCAGCCGTCTTACGTCATACGCTCGTGCGTCATAGGCTCTGACGTACTTGTTGGCCTCCTGCCAGCTGTCTTACGTCATAGGCTCGGACGTACTTGTTGGCCTCCTGCCAGCCGTCTTACGTCATACGCTCGTGCGTCATAGGCTCTGACGTACTAGTTGGCCTCCTGCCAGCCGTCTTACGTCATACGCTCGTGCGTCATAGGCTCTGACGTAGTGGCCCGCCGGTCGCTTGTGTTCTGACGTGATCTGAGGGAAAGGGTGAATCAAGGGAACAAATTTTTCCCGTTTCAGTTTATGTGCCAAAGCAAAGACATGAAAATGTCAAAAAAAAATATGTAAATAGGTACCTAAGCCCAACTGTAATGTCAATTTTCTGACAATGAGTTTTCGACTATAGTTTTCATACCTTTTTACTTATGTACTTATTGCAATTTGAGACTGATAATGAGCTGTTTGCAAATAAAAAGTCTGATAACTACTTTATTACATCTTATTAATCTATTTTCAAGTTCCGATTCACAGTCGAATGTATGGAAAACGATGGAATGACGAAACCTGTCGACTACTGACTCAAGTGATACTGTCGACTTCTAACACATGTAGGTCGACTACTAGTGCAAAACCATGTCGACTACTGAAGAAAATGTTGGTCACTGGTATCGACTACTACCTAGAGCATTGGGATTTTTTACAAAACTTGTTTTTCCCTTTTCAAACCATGTTGAATAATATTTCCCGCTGCCAGGTCTTTTAGGGAAGGATCTTGGGTACACAATGAACAGGTTTGCAATGAGAAAAAAACCGAGTGAATATTGAAACGTCATCAGTAGTAATGATGTACCGATCCTGGCTCACGACTTAAATCTCTGATGTTTTTATTTTCACTTGAATCCCTGATGTTTTTATTTCCACTTAAATCTCTGATGTTTTTATTTTCACTTGAATCTCTGATGTTTTTATTTTCACTTGAATCTCTGATGTTTTTATTTTCACTTAAATCCCCGATAAAACTTTTTAACACAAAACATCAGAACAAATTTTTTACCACAAACATCAGAACCAGTGACTTTTTCATTTGGGGGGGGGGGGGGGGGGTCAGTTAAAAGAATATAATATATTATAGAATATTATTCTATAATAAAAATGAATAAGGAACTGCTATTGAAAAAACTTAATTTTGAAAACACCACGAATAAACTCTCTGAGTTGGAACGTGGAAAACCGTATAAGGTTTTAAGTTTTGAATTTGTGAAAACTAAATACTCTCAGGAAAACTATAATAGCCAATTTGGAAAATTTCAGAGTATTTTTACCTGAAAGATATGCACTCACTTTTGAAAAATCCGATTTTTTAAATCTACTCAAACATGGTGTTAGTTTGGTTTACACTGGAATGATTAAATCAAAAAATGGAAAAGACATGCATAACATCAAGTTTGTTTAATTATTAATTTTAATAAAAAAAAACGTTTTAACGGAAAATTTCCATTAAAACAATAATATTATACTAAGTTGTTTTCCAAGACAAAAGAAAAAGGTGGACTTATGACAGGCACCCTCACCTTTAAGAATTCAATTCAGACAGGAAAAGTGTACGGGATCCTAACCGTCACTTTTACAAAATAAAGGGAAATTCAAACACAGAATAAAATTATTAAAAAGTACTGGCTAAAAAAATATTAAAAAAAAAAAATATTTTCTATATAATAAAGAGATATGGTTTTAAGCGTCGACGCATTAGATATATGTGAAGAACAAGGAGGTTTCTGGGAGTTGGTAAAGAAACCTGAATTTCGATATTATGATAAAAACTGTTACGCACTAGAGAACATTCAACATGAATTGAAGGAGTATAGATTGTGTAAATGGATGTACAAAGAACGTTTATTTGGTGTCGATGGTAAACCACCACTCCATACAAAGGAGCAAGTAAAGGCATACCTTAAAGAAAAAAAGGTTAAGGTTCCTAAAAATGCTAATGAATATCAACTCAGAAAATTGGCTTATAATGAGGATAAAGCCAAACTGAAGAAGCAGTTTGTGGATCAGTTTCGAAACTGTTGCTAAAGCTCAGGATGTTTGGAATATGAAGGAGATTTTATTTTTCTTTCCTTTTCCAAGACTTAGTATCTATAAAAACTGACTTAAACCCTATTTTTACTCATATTCATCTAGAATACTTTTAAACTCTGCTCTGAAGCTCCTTTTCAAGGTCACACAGATGTCACTCGTTATCTTATCCGCGGTTCTCTGGCTAGTCTACTGAACGACCTTGTATCTAACTTTTATTTTCAATGTGTTTTAATGAGGAATCCTCATTAAAACGAACAATTAGATTTGGAGTTGCAAAATACGATCAAGGTAATTTTATATCGACAATATTACCATCGTCCACAATTATATTTTTATTTGGAATCATCTTTAAAAAAATCTTAAAGTTCAACTCTTGTAAAAAATTTTTATCGCGTTTATTACGAATAACGTAGTTCTCCAACATATTTTCTTTGATATTTTTTCTTTTATTTTTTACGTCTTTTACCGGTTCTTCAGTCATTGTTTTTTTAACGGTATTTATGAATTTTTCAACCCCTACATTTTTCAACTGTGTTTTAAAATTTACAATTTTATCAGCGGAGATTTCTCCGTATACTAGTTGCTCAATAAACCTATATACTTTCATATCTCTATCGATATACGTGAACCATTCAATGAATTCGATATGCTTAAGTGAAAATTGTAAAAATGGATGAGACATTTTTATTTTATTGAAGAGATCCTTTTAACTTACCCCTCATTTTTTCATTTCTTTCTCGTTTTGTGTTTTCGTAAGTTCCTTCAAATGATCTACGAAATTTTCTTTTTCTATTCCAATCGTATGATGTCCCCAAGCAAGAGTATCCATACCATTTTCTAGAATATACCTTTTATCATCGTACGCACTAAGCGCTTTCTTGTTCTGTTCAATGGTATAAATATCGTGCTTGATTGATCTAAACAACATTTGTTTCCTGTAGATCGGGTTCTTGGTCAACAGGCATTCCTTGAAGTCATCGAACCTAATGTCCTTTTCAACAACGTTTTTCTTGATTCCTTTTGCTTTCTTTGTTTCTTTTTGATTCTCGAAAGTTTTATGCGCGTACTGTTTCGATCTCAGTCCAACGAATTCCTCCATTACTTTTCCATTCATTTCATCTTTGAATTTTCCAAGTACTTTTTTATTCACCTGTGGAATTCCATACGCATTTTCTTTCGGATAATCGGATGTATCAAACTGATCGAGCATGATGTTTTTAATGTCCGCGTAAACATCCTCAGTCTTTATGTCCATGATCAGACTGTCCGTGTCACAGTACATCAATTTGACATTTTCTCCGTATTATTTTTTAATTGTGTTATAATAAAAGTCGTACATTAGAGTTTTAGAAATTTCCAGAATGCTCATGCCAATGTAAATGGGTTTATTGAAAAGAATTTTGGTCTTTTTCATGTGAACTGCTGCTAAATTTTCAGTGAATATCGTTCTACGATCAAAAGTAGGTTTTGCTATCAATGATTCCAGTTTCTTTCCATTTGAACATAATTTAATATTGACTCTTTCCCTGATATTTTCCATCGTTTTTCCGAATACACTGTTGTTCATCAATTTAAAAAAGTCCTTTTCAAAATCATTTTTCGCTTTCGTTCTCAGTTCGGTGTTGAAGTCAATGTACACTTTCAACCAATCCGATTGGTCAAACTCCAGTGCTCTGTGTACTTTCTTTAGTTTCATCCCCATGCTCAGACACTGTTTCAAATCCCTGTAGTGCAAAACATATTTATCTTTGTCGTACAAAGTTGTCATTAATTTAGGTAATTTTGTATTTCCAATCCTGTTTTCCGGTGCAAGTGGTAGATCCGAATGTAAATCGTGTAGTTCTTTAGGATATTCCAAGTCAACTTCCAGAAAATAACCTTTGGGAGACTCATCACTTATATTTTCAACATCTAAAGTTTCCAAGTTCTCAACCCATTTAAAACCACCAGTTGGTAAGAACTGAGACATAGCCCAGCCGTACAAGTTGTTTGCGTCAAGGTACATTATATAATTAGAAGGTTTAGCTGGGTCGAATTTATCAACCATATACTTGTTGTTTGCTTTTGCATGTCTGTTGCTACATTGAGATATTCCACCACGAATTCCTTTTTCCATCATTAGAATTTTATCATAATCAGTCGACAGTTCCAATTTCACTTTTGTCATTTTCAACATACCATCCCATGCCAATCCAGGAGTTGTATAATACCAAACTGGATCTAGTTTGTAAGTTGCTAGGGTTATATCTCTGAAATTTTCCATTACATCTGCTAAGAGTAATACATCACATTTGTTGTAATGCGTCGTGAATTCCCTCATGTTTTTGATTCCAAATCTTTCCCAAATCTCCTGCGCATTTCTATACTCAGACTCTTCAACTCCTTGTTTGTTCAAGTTGCTGTAAAATGCTTTAATAGGTGGTAAACAGGTTTCATCGTACCTTTCCGGACTATCCATGTACTCATATGGGTAAGCTAGTTTCCTTGTCATCAACTCCAAGTTCTCTGTTCCAAAATGTTTTACCAGTTCCTTAAATTGATCTTTCGTTAAATTTCCTACTAGTTTTTCCAAAGAACTTGCTAGAAATTTGTACGAATCCACGAATCTTATTTCAATTTTATTCATTACCGGGTTTCCTTTCTTATCCAATTTTCCAGAGTCGTAACTGAGAAGTTTGGAAAATGAAATGTACTTTTCCTCAGTATTTGGAATCAAACGTATTTCCCCTTCATCCTCTCCAAATTCTTTTATAAACAAATGGGCGTCATAACCAGCGAGATTGTGGAAAAATACGGGTACGAATCTAGGGTTTTGATAATCTAAATTACAAATCGAATGAGCCGCTCCTCTGTACATTCCAGTCAAATGTGAGTGATCCCGTACTTTTTGCGAATTCAAATCTATCAATTCAGAAAGTAATTGTCTTAATTCTGACTCATATTCATCTACTTTTTCCATATCGTTTAATCCTTTAAAGTATTCTATCGCTTTAAGTAGAACTTCTATCCTTGCTTCCACGAGAGGTGGAAACTCCTTGTCTGTATCGAAAGATCTTTCACAAATATGACAACTCTCAGCACTATCGTATTCTCTTTGTTGTTCTTCGGTTAAATCTTTCATTGGTACAATTTTATCGTAATATTCTTTAGCAATGTGCAAAACATCCTCTTTCAGTTTCTGATAAAATACTTTTGGAGAATCCGGACCAGAATATTCGACAGGGGGTTTGTAATACTTGTTGGAATACTTTACGTAATAAGCAAAGTCATTGGGTTCGTGTTTCTGTATCGTATTAGTGAACGTCTTAGTTTCATCAGGTTGACAAGTATGGATTTTCCTCAGCATACATTCAAAGTCGGAATATATAACGAATGGTACTTTTAAGGAGTGATTATAGTTCTTGAATTGAAGTATATTATCATAAGGTTTTGGTAGTTCTACCTTAGCAGTTTTATGGGCCCCACAGTACTCTTTATGTTCCTTTAATTTTTCTTGAGTCCCAAAACTATTCAAACACATTTTACATAAAAATCGTTTGTGACTATCCTTAGATATTTGACTATATCCTACCAGTTTCCACAGATCCTTGATCCAGCAGTAATGTTCAGATTCCGCATTTTTCAAATACAACAAGTCAATGTGCCTGTCTTTCTCCTCTTTCGTTATTTCCAGAGGAACGATGGTCTTTTCATCTAGGCAGTAAACATTGATAGATATCCCGGTTCTTTTCTCAAACTTTTTCACATCCATAAGTTTCACGGGGAAACTTATATCTTTCAATGCCTCGTCAAACTCATGTTCCCATGTTATATACTTTCCTATTCTATTAGAATTTTTATCAACTGGATGTAAAGCTGAAAGAACAGACCAAAGGAAACATTTATTATCGTCATTTTTCACATTTATAATTGCTTTCTTACTTTGTAGAAAAGCTGGGAGTGGGATGAAAGATGATCCTCTCAAAGGAGTGTACTTGTTAACGTTCAGTTCCAAATGCTTGATCTTATGAAGTTGCCATTGAGATCCTTTTATTTCGAACGATTCCATTTCATTTAGAATTTTCTGTTTCATTTTCTCGTAACAGTTTGCAACTTCTGCTGACCGTAATATTATTACGTTTTTAGTTTTGAAATTGAGTTCCTGATACTCCATGTTATTTTCGTTAGTTCCTTTTTTAAATTCTGCGATTAAAACTACATTAACTTTTAAATTCTTTTTCCTAAGTTCCCTGTTGAGTAAACCTGTTACGATATTTTCAATACTGTTTAGAAATTTGGAAGCATCTTTAAATCCTTTCGTATTTTTAATATCGTAAGTCGCTAATCTAGATTCAAATGCAGTTTCCTTTTCTCCAACTTCCGTTCTCGGTTCTTTGCTTTTTTCAAATACTTTTTCATTAAAATTAAATACTTTGTGCAATTTCCTCGGTCTTACAAATACAGGTTTCGCTTTTCTAGGTTTTCTGATAGTCATTGTCCGGTCCGGGTCGTTTTTTCCATGGCGCTTAGACTTTAGGTGTCTAGCCCAATTTTTATAAGTAGTGCTAACATCGCACTTTTCACAATGCTTTCTATCGTACATTTTTATTATAGAATATATTCTTTTAACTTACCCCTCATTTTTTTGAATTCTTAAAGGTGGGTGTATGGTACACACCCACCTTTTTCTTTTGTCTATTATTGGAGAGATCCTTTTAACTTACCCCTCATTTTTTGAATTCTTAAAGGTGGGTGTATGGTACACACCCACCTTTTTCTTTTGTCTATTATTGGAGAGATCCTTTTAACTTACCCCTCATCTTTTTAGAAAAAAATGTAAAAGACATGTATAACATCAAGTTTGTTTAGTTATTAATTTTAATAAAAAACGTTTTAATGGAAAATTTCCATTAAAACAACAATATTATACTAAGAGTTGTCTCCTACAGAGACCAAGTTTTTTCAGAATTCAATTTCCCTCTGCATGTTTTTAAAACAGTTTCATAATCTTTTCCGTTTGAAAGTTCTTTTAACACTATCAAAGACAGATGACCACAAATTAGAGGATCGTTATATTTTTGAATTTGTTCGGAAATGTAAAAAAGATTTTTATTTTCCAAGTATTTTACCAACTCCTTAGGCGGTGGTGTGTTTCCGTAAGAATCGAAATAATACTTTTCTTTTTCGGATTTTTTAAAATAACAAGTCCAGTGACTACCATTTTGATTAGAATTTTCCAAATTAATAATTCCGCATTCAACGGGTTTAGACCGATTAGGAAGTTCATCCTCCATGAAAATACCTCGGAAATGTTTTATTTTAAAATTTTTCGCGAAACGATTTAAATCTAAATTACTCAAAGGTTGGTAGTTTTCCGTTTTTTTCGTTTTTTTAAACCGGCCCCAATACTTAAACTTTTTGCATTTTGAGCTAGTTTTTCCATCTCGAGATTATGACGTTTTATTTCCGCTTCTTCAGCAGCTTTATGTTTCGAGTCTATTACTGAATTTGCTACTGCTGCACCTCCACCTAATAACGCTCCAAGTGCTCCTATTCCTGCAAATATCAGTGGTAGGAATCCACCCGTGTGATTCAAATGTAGTTGTTCATAATCCAAAGTTAACGTAATTCCTTTCTTTTTTTCTTTAGCTTTTTCAAATGCTTTTGATTGAGTTTCCCACAGACTGATTTTATGTTTTCCGTTTCCTGAAATTTGTTTCGCTGTCAAAAGAATTGTAACACTTCTGCGCTTCTTGTACGCAGTTCGCATTTTGGTTAGTTGATTTTCAGTTAAATCTATATTTTTCGTGATCATAGTTATTTATTACATAGAAAACAATTTTTTTTATTAATAACGAACTCCCATACCGAAAAATCGTTTACTTCTCATTGCAACTCTCACTGCAGCTGCATCAGCTTTTTCTTTCCAACTTGCATCACTCGCGTACATTCTTTCTTTTGCTACTTCCTCCAGTGCTTTATCCGCTACATGTCTTTCTTTCATGCCTGTGTGATCTCTGTAAGATATATCATGTTCCTTACAACCTTCGTCCAATTTATTAATTCCCGGATCTCCTCTTTTCAATCGTTTATCTAGTTTTGTAAATGGACCGCAATAGTTGTACCCACCCGGCAAATGCATTTCAGGTACGAAACCATCAAGTTTGTTCAGCAAAGTATTTAAAACTCCGGATCCGCTTTTAATAATTCCTTTGGGCAAACTGTTTACAACTTTCAACAGATATTTATTCTATTCCTTTGGGATTATCTATGTTTTTTTCCAACTGATCATTTATAAACTTTACAATTCCCAATTTTTCATTGTGAAAATTGTTATTTCCAGCTCGTTCTTGCGTGTACAAATAGTACAATCGTTGTTGCAACTGTTGGAGGTTATCGATGTATTTAAATTCTACAGGATTTTCAGAATATTCTATCAAACCCGATCCAACTTTACTTGCTTTGATTTCTTTCCAAATAGGCGCGATCAAATCTTTCCATTTTTTCCCCGTACTAGACTTCACTTTATTAGTAGTTGGATCATTCTTTTGGTATAAAGAATTCGTTTGAATGAGAATTTTCTTGTAAACTTTCAAATCCTCTTGAGTGTATTTATCAGGATCAGGTCCTAGAGGATCAGTTAACAAACGCCATAATCCGTGAGTTCCTTTGTAAATTTCTTTTTGAATTATGATCGTATCTCCATTTACTTGAATTTGTTGATCTCCGATGTAAATTTTGTCCTCTTTTCCCCATATACCAAATTGTTTATCATCCTGTCTGATGTAAAGTCTTGCAATTGGACCAATTCCTTTCGGACCAACGCTATTCGATGGGGTTTCATTCCGATCTACCATATCCACGATGTTTGATAAACTATTGCTTGTGTTTACTACGGTCTCATCTGACGCCGTATCATAAGTTTCAGCAGTATCAACTAGTGCAGAAGCTCCTTCGTTAGTAGGTCCGAAAGTCACCAGTTTTCTTTTCTTGACAGGAAAACTACTCGCCATAGGAGCTTGCATGTAAGGAACAATTTCCAATTTCTTGATGTCTTCGTCAGTTTGTTTCACGGCATTTTTTACTTCAACTAATTTTTCAGTGATGGGCGCAAACATCTTTTCTTGAGTTTCTCTTTCGTTCAACTTATCTACTCTAGCTTCTCGGAAAGCACGTCTCAACTCTTGTTTTTGTTCTCGAATTTTGTTCGCTTCCTTGACAGTCATTTCTTTTTTGGGTTTTCTCAGGAAAATACGATTTTCTGGTTCTGAATCATCAGTTTGATCACGATCATTTCTGACCTATATTTAAAATTTCAAGTATCTAGCTCATCATCAAAATTTAATTTGTTTAAACAAATAGGTATTATTTAAACAATTTTACAGACAAGAAAACGAGTGAATATTGCATTGTGATCCAGTTCTGACCTATTTTTAAAATTTCAAGTCAATAGCTCAGCATCAAAATTTAATTTGTATTATTACAAAAAGGTATTATTTAAACAATTTTACAGATGAGAAACCGAGTGAATATTGCAATGTGGTCTATCCCCGACTGACGGTTAAAATTTCTAGACTGTAGTTAACCTGGAAGATGAAACACTAGGTCTAAATGTCAAGATCCTAAATGTTAGATTAATTATTATTATCAATTTTATCAAGTACCTAGTGAAAATTATTATAATTTATTGTTAGGTATTAATAATTTGTATTTATTATTAATAATTATTATTATTAATTATGATTAATTAACACGATATAATTCTGGGGTTTTAATTACTACGTCGGTAATAATTTTTCTATAAAAGAAGTACCTACCAACAAACATTCGAAATTACTTTCATTTCCGTAGCACGAAACGCACCTCAGAACAACAAACTCGACATATGATGTTCCAAAGAGCTTGTTAGTATGAAAATGGACCTGTATTTCAACAGTTTGATTCACGATCGTGTTGTGAGGCACAATCTTTGAGCCGTCATTGTGAACGAACGGCTGGTCGTACAAAGCTGCGGATGGTCTTAAAAAATTCTACGGAACAAACTCTATCTAAATATGAAATAAAACTCTGCAAATTCTTGACACAACGGTTCATTATCTTCTTTCTACAGATCACCCTTCTGTCTAGATCACTAGGTCTAAATGTCTAGATCCTAAATGTTAGATTAATTATTGTTATCAATTATCACTAATTATTAACAATTTTATCAAGTACCTAGTGAAAATTATTATAATTTATTGTTAGGTATTAATAATTTGTATTTATTATTAATAATAATAATTATTAATTATGATTAATTAATACGACATAATTCTGGGGTTTTTAATACTATGTCGGTAATACTTTTTCTATAAAAGAAGTACCTACCAACAAACATTCGAAATTACCTTCATTTCCGTAGCACGAAACGCACCTCAGAACAACAAACTCGACATCACTTAAGCCATATGATGTTCCAAAGAGCTTGTTAGTATGAAAATGGATCTGTATTTCAACAGTTTGATTCACAATCTTGTTGTGAGGCACAATCTTTGAGCCGTCATTGTGAGCGAACCGCTGATCGTACAAAGCTGCGGATGGTCTTAAAAAATTCTACGGAACAAACTCTATCTAAATATGAAATGAAAAACATACCGTTCTATATGAATTTTTCGAGATATGAGATTTTCAAAATTCGTTTTGAACCCCTTCCCCTTGACCTTGGGTTATGAAAAGTTTCGAGGACCATTGTGGGGTTGGTCGAAACCCATAAAAAAAATTTCGTAATTTTAACTCAACGCTAACTGGGCAAAGTGGCGCGGACGGCGTACGGCGGACGGACGGATTTTGGTTTATTACGAGTATCTTCGATAATGAACCATTGGAATCGCCCAAAGAAAAAATTTTTTTAACCCCCCCTCAAAATTTGTTGGTTTACGTTTCAAGATACGTAGATTCAGAAAATCGAATAAAAAAACTCTGCAAATTCTTGACACAACGGTTTATTATCTTCCTTGTGCAGATCACCCTTCTGTCTATACCAGACTGTATTGCAAATCGGCACCATACCATACTCATACCATACCATACGAATTTCTTTCCTATCATACCATACTGTATTATACCGAATCATACATACAATGATAGGTATACCATACCATACTCATACCATGTCATACAAACCGAGTGAATATTGAAATGTCATCCATTTCTGACCTATATTTAAAATTTCAAGTATCTAGCTCATCATCAAAATTTAACTTGTTTAAACAAATAGGTATTATTTAAACAATTTTACAGACAAGAAACCGAGTGAATCCAGTTCTGTGATCCAGTTCTGACCTATTTTTAAAATTTCAAGTCAATAGCTCATCATCAAAATTTAATTTGTATTATTACAAAAAGGTATTATTTAAACAATTTTACAGATGAGAAACCGAGTAAATATTGCAATGTGGTCTATCCCCGACTCACGGTTAAAATTTCTAGACTGTAGTTTACCGGGAAGATGACAAAAGGTAGTTTTATTCTGGGCGTCTGAGGGTTGGGTCACATAACGGCCGTTTTCGACGCGAAAGATTAGTGTTTTTCCTAAATTTTTGCGCGCTCACTGTGAACGAACGGCTGGTCGCACAAAAATCCAATTGGTCTTAAAAGATTCGTAATTTTTCAGGTCATTCAAAAGTGAACTGAAAATTACACGTTTCAGTTAAATATTTTGAGATATGACATTGTCGAAATTTTAAATTTCGTTTTGAACCCCTTCCCCTTGACCTAGGGTTATGAAAAGTTTCGAGGACCATTGTGGGGCTGGTCCAAACCCAGAAACCGAATTTCGTAATTTTAACTCAACGCTAACTGGGCAAAGTGGCGCGGACGGCGTACGGGGGACGGCGTACGGCGGACGGACGGATTTTTTTTTATTCGATTTTCTGAATCTACGTGTCTTGAAAAGTAAACCAACAAATTTTGAGGGGGGGTTAAAATTTTTTTTTCTTTGGGCGATTCCAATGGTTCATTATCGAAGATAATAAACCAAAACAATATTTGGAGATATTCAATTTTGTAATGATTTTTATAGAAAGTAAAACATTGCCATTTATGGGCTAGGTATGCAAAAGAAAACATGTCCTTTGTTATCTTAATGACTCTTATAAACGTGATTTGAACCCAAAAGTGAAGAGGTCTGTTGAAACATATTGAGCGTAATAATAATACGAGTATAATGACCTGGACACGTTTTTCCTGTTTACTGACCACTAGGATCTGAGTGACATGTTTCATTTCACTGGACGCTCCTCGTGTAGGAGAGTGTTGAGTGATGTCGTCGACGTGCCGACTCGTACGTCATGTCTCAGCTCCTCAACCAAGTCATTGACGAAGAGTGCAAACAGAATGGGAGACAGGGGTACTTTTTACAATCCACTGATACATTTCTGGTAAAAATTAAATCAATGCAAGTTCCACCGTGGGCGGTGCTAGAGTTTCTGAAAGTTATTCAAAGTAAGGCCAAACCTTTGCAGCATGAATTCCAGAAAGTTGGAGTGTTTGCCTCTGCTGACATCCAAGTTAAAATCTCCTTACAATATGATCGGTATCTTTTGGTATTCTGGAAGCTCATTAAGCTATGGATGATATAGTTCGAGGTGTTTCAAGAGAAATAATTTAACATCAGCTTAATTAGGGAGGAAGTGTGTGGTGCGGGATGACAGGAGAGGGAGGTAACACAGATAAGGGGAGATAGTGATGTGAGTGGGGGGAGAGGCCAACTGACAGGTATGTAGAGGGAGGAGTGGAGGGGTATCTCATCACCTTACCTTATCTTACCTCCTCTAAACCCTGTCACTCCTGTAAAAATATCGCACCTCAAGAATAGGAGTGGGGCAAGTCCAAAAAATTCGATTTTTGAGTTATACCCATAGGCAGACAGATCTGGACATGCCCTACAAGAATATAATAATATTATATTCACCAGCGTGTTCAGCATAAAGAAAACCTTCAAAGTGCGGGGTCACTTGTCAGAATGTTTCATTTTGGGAATTTATGGGTAATTTTCCCCTTAAAACTCCTCAAAACCCAAAAAAATAATTCTTTGAAATAATTCTTCTACCACATTTGGTATCTCAATTTCTTATAATACCTTATACTAATAAGCTCCAAGTTTTATAAGGGTTAATAGTTTGGTTGAAACTCAATGACTGAAGGTAGTTTTGAGGCTGGAGAGGAAATCTTTGAGATCTATTATAGGTGGTATTTGGATACCTGAAGAGGACCGCTCCTCCAGGTTATGTGGGACTCAAACATCACTAAAACCTAAACTTGGTTATAAAGGAGCTGTTGGTTGCTAGTTGGACGCATTTGATCTGGGTAATTTGACATTTGGGTTGGTGGGTCTGGGCTGAGCTGTGTACTTGTGTAAGTACATTAACAATTTCGAATTTGAACTAAGCGCGAGTGACTTGATTGTTCTCTTAATTCCATTTACGATTTACATACAGTATTTATATATCCCCCCAAAAAAACACTCCGTGTAAAAATCACCCCGCCTCGCAAATATCATTCTGTCAATAAACACAACTTATTGAAGGGGTAGTACGGGGCAAATAACTGCTTTCAATTCACCAGGCGAGATCACTTGACTTGCGTCAGCTTTATTGAAGACAAACATAAATTATCCAACACTCGCGGGTTTCAAGGAACTGAAAAGGTTTTTTATAAAAGGGAGAGCAACTTAACTGCAAGACAATACTGAATAAACTGATAGAGCACGAACGAATATAACAAAAATGGAAGACAGTCACATACTGAAAATAATACAGTGCTGCCAACTAAAATCCAGGAATTTCCTTGACTAACTGAGTTTTCCACTTCATACACCAAAAGTCCGTATATGAACAAATTTCAAAACATTGAACAAAATTGAATTGCTGAACAGATTAAAAAGGGCAATTCCCGACATACTCCCACCTGAGGAGGATACCGACTCAAAAATATAAAGACAAATTGTGATAACAATGAAAATTGTAAAAAAACGAACCATGTGTATAGTAGCTTAAATGCTAAACAAGAGGAGCAAATTTTACAAGACTTGAACACCAAGTTTCAGAGAAACACAGCCTAAAACTTAGCACTTAGCAACTTATCACACTTTACATGAGGCTTAATAATTATAACGCACTGGTAACACAACCTTTCGACCACATCTGGTTTTACACTCCTTAACAACCAACTTTGGCACAGTCCTCTTTTCCCTGGCAACTGGATCCATATCAGATTCTGCAGGATAGACATTCTTGTCGCTGGCAGGATGCACAGAAGTGTTCACGTCTTGTAGCTCCAACTGTGGATCGCCAGAGGATACCATTGACGTGTCACCATCTACAGGAAAAATCTCCAAAGGGTATACTCGCTGTATAGCACGAGTTAGATGCCCATTAGCAGTGCGAAGCTTCACTGCACGACATTTACCATCATTCCCGATGATCTTCTCCTCAACTACAGCTAAGGGCCATTCTAACCGTCTTTTCTCGTCAGAACCAATGAGAACAACCTCTCCAACGACTGGGGTTCTCTTACCAGCAAATCCACCAGTATTGTAACAGAGTTGACCCAGATATTCACTCCTGAATCGTTTACGCAGCTCATTCTTCAAATGGATCCGCCGCTGTAGTCTACGCTTGAGAGAGTCAGCGTCCACTGTGTCAAGGTCTGGAACACCATTTGATGGAATTTCTTGCAGGAACATCTGAGGTGTAATAGGAATTGGATCCCGAGGGTCCTCTGATAAATAAGTGATTGGCCTTCTGTTCACATGAGTAGCAGCCTCATACACCAACGTGCTCAACTCCTCAAATGTGAGAGACGCTCTACCCAATGTTTTCCTCAAAACCACCTTCATTACTCCCACCATTCGTTCCCAGAAGCCTCCCCACCAGGGGGCTTTGGGTGGGTTGAAACGCCACTCTATTTTCTCATCAGTGCACTGTGCAGCAAACCTGCTCCAATCAACAGCATCGAGAGCATTACTCGTACCTCGAAAGTTAAGACCATTGTCTGAATAGACAATAGAAGGTCTCCCCCGCATGGCAATAAATCTCCGGAAGGCCATAATGAATGATTCTGTTGATTGCGAAGTTGCAAGTTCAAGATGAATAGCTCGAAAAATGGCACAGGTAAAAAGCACAATCCATACCTTGCTTCCATCCTTCAGGTATAGAGGGCCGGCTAAGTCAATACCACAGATCTCAAATACATTTGCATCTCTGACACGATTCGCTGGAAGTGGTGGTGACTCTGCTTCCAGTGATTTAGCATGGTAACGTCGACAAACACTACCGTAAAGTCCTGTAACTTTGTGCCACTTTTTGAGGTTTTTTTGGTTAAAAAGTTAGTTTTTATTGAGCTGGAGAGCTGAAAATTTTACTCAGCATACCTTCATATCTCAGGTATCAGATCGATATATTGAAAAAAATCCAGATGCACGGGGGTAGAGGGGGGACTTTTTTGAACGTGGCACATTGTTGTATGACGCTGTTCGGCAACTATGTGCCACCATCCTTTTTGCATTGAAAATCCATTAGAAACACACTGTGGCACCTTCTTGTCGTCCGGATCGCCTTCGCAATTCAATTTACTATAGAACAGTGTTTTTTTTGTTTTTTTTTTCGAGTTTTTGAGGTTGTGCTAAATAAAAAACAAGCTAAAATGTTGGTCCCTTTGACAAAAAAAATTTAATTAGAGAAAATAAAGGCACTTCGTTATAAAAAATCTCAATAAGGCACTTCGTTATCAAAAATCACAAGAAGGCACTTTGTTAGGTATAAAAAATCACAATAAGGAACTTTGTCTTCAAACATCACTTCAAAAGTCAGCGTTTCATCAAAACGTTGTATAAATTTTCCCCTATTTTAGTTGGGGGTTGCAAATACCCTTTTATCTGAGACTTTTTGTACCAGAGAATGTCTGGGGGTGTTGGCCAAGTCCAAAATTTCCCTCTTTTTGCCATAGCGGATATTTCGGTGTCCCCATTTTCATCTGTCGGCGTCACAATCAATCCAGGGTAGAGTTTGGCCTGGTACTCTACCACAACAAATTGTTGTTCATTTCCATAAATCGAATTTGCTGCATCTGATGATGGTCCAGGTTGGGGGTTATACTCGACGACCTGGGTGGCTGGAGGCCTAGCTGGTGCTGGTTGATCTTGAGCTTCAAAAGGCTCGTCTTCCAGCTCATCATCGTCAAATAGGCCGGAGAAGCCCTCATCAGATTCAGCGTAGGAAATATCGCCTTCACTTAGACTTTCTTGGCTTGACTCGCTGCTTTGCCCACGTCTCTTTTGCTGAGGAGCAGTGGTTTTCTTTGGTTGGGTATTCTGACTCGGGGGAGCAGAGGAGGATGTTGATGGCGCAGCACAATTCTGAGGTTGTTGGAGGTCAGCCACGGTGATCTCCCTGGTGGGACGTTGATTTTCTTGGATCTTCTTGTAGTAGACTTCGCAGTCAACTGTTCTCTTGTTCTCTTGAACTAAATCCAGCACAAAAATGACAAAAACCATGTGTGGAATTGAACAAAAGTGGGAAAAACTGGTGGCACATAGTTGCCTCACCACTTTTCCATTTTTTGATAAGGGAGCTATAACTGATGAACAACTCAACCCTAACAAAACTCCTTTTGGGACATTTACCTTTGATAGTATAGTAATGAAAATAAGTACTTACCACGAATCAAAAAAGGCCCCTACTAGGGTAGCTAGAGGAGACTCTGAGGGGAATCTGCTGAACAGCAATAATAACGTTTTCACAATCGAATTTTTCCTTACACTGATAACACCCGTTTGGGGCTAACACCACCTCACCTTATCTCGTTTATGGTAGGGCTACATTGCGGCATTTTTTTGAAACTATTTTATTTCCACCAATGGTCGCTAGAGGGCAACCTAGGTAAGAAACCTAGAGTGGCACAAAGTTGGGTCGCTGGCACAAAGTTAGAGGACTTTACGGTACATTGGAGTAAGATCTTTTTTATGGCCTGTCTACCTCGGATAAGCCAAAATCTCTCCCTTACCAAGTTGAGCAAATTCTCCCCAACAACGTGTCCATTTTTCTTGTGAATCTCCATTACCAACTTCTTCACAACCTCATGGCCACCTGGAAGTACAATAGGGGATCTGAAATCATAGCTGTCTTGACGGGCCCAAATCTTGGTACGAAGTCTAATAAGTCCATTGGTATCGAGGTAGGGTTTCAATCTCTGCAGGGTTTTATCTTTAACTCCACTGAATGATTCCTCTTGTGCCATTTTTAGCATAAGGTTTTCTGCTCGAACCATCTCTTCAACTGTGAGTTCTCCCACCCTCTTGAATCTTGAATACCTGTTAAGAAGGTAACGATATGTCCAAGCAAGAACACGTACGTTTCTGGAGAATCTAGAGAACTTGCCAAAACAAGCAGTACTGAACGTCACGTTATGGTCCAATGCTGTCACAACTGGTGTTTTCCGCCGCTCTTCAAGAATTTCCTGCTCATCAGGTTCAGCTTCAGAAGAAGGCCACTCGATAGTTGGCTTCCTTAACCAGGGAGGTCCCTCCCACCAACTGGACTCGAGTAGCACCCGAGGGCTGCAGCCCCGACTGGCCAAATCCGCCGGGTTCATGACGCCAGGCACATGGTACCAATCCTCAGGGCGTGTCAACGATCTAATTTCTTTGACCCTATTGTATACAAATACACCCCAGGGCTCTTCTCTCCAAATCCAACTCAGGGTAGTGGTGGAGTCACTCCAAAAGTAACTTTTAACTGGTCCAACTTCTTTCAAAATATTGGAAGCCAACCTCGCCCCAATAGTTGCTGCTAAAAGTTCCAAACGGGGTACCGTAATTTTCTTGAGTGGAGCCACGCGAGATTTTGCTGCTAATAAAGTGACAAACACCTCACTACCCATTTCCACTCTCAAATAGCATACTGCAGCATAGGCCTGCTGGCTAGCATCACAAAAGGTATGAAGTGTGCTGTCACAGAGGTTTGCTGAAGCTCTCACCCATCTAGGTATCTCAATTTTGTTAAGGGCTGAGACTTCAGAAGTCCAATTTAGGAAAGTTTTCTTCCCTTTTTCAGATAAGGGGGAGTCCCATGTGCCTCCATTCACCCAACTTTCTTGGATTATAAGCCTAGGTATCAGGCTTGTTGGGGAACATATTCCCAGTGGATCAAAAAGTTTCTGTGAGGCTGAGAGTACTGAGCGCCTGGTTACTTCACCCTCGAGATTTACAATGTCAGGTGTGTTGATCTTCAAAACATCACTCTTCTTGTCCCACATAATTCCAAGTACTGGCGTGTTTGATTTGTTGGGTAGAGATGAGTCAGACCACTCCCACCCTCGAAGGTCAAAACAAGCTTCGAGAAACAATGACTTAGCTTCATGTACAAATGTTTCCACCTCTTCTGGGGAACTAACTGACGTCACACAGTTATCTACATAAAGGCTTTTCCTCAGAGTTTCAATTGACTCAAGAGTACACATATGACCATCTATGGCAGCCTTCTTACTGCATCTGTCAAGGTGATGTTCAATCACAGCGCCTAGTAGATAGGGGCTGCAAGTCACACCAAATACTACGCGGTTGTGACGAAATATTTTCATGTTACCCTCCCCATCTGTCCACAAGAAGCGCAGGAAGTCCCGGTCAGATTCGCTTACTGAAATCATCAGAAAGGCTTTCCTGATGTCAGCAATGAGACCAATCTCCTTTAACCTAAAACGCATTAATACAGACGGGATATTCTCAATGAGATTGTCACCCTTCTCAAGACATTGATTCAGATTTGGTTTGCCTTTCTCATGAGCTGAAGCATCAAAAACAGGACGAATGCGAGTAGTACTTCCCTCTTTCAAAACTGCTCTATGAGGTAAATAATGGCCTTTGTCCCAATTCATGAAAGAAATCTCTTCGATTATACCTTCCTTGAGCCATTCGTTGAAAACCTCATTATAGGGCTCAAAGAGTCCTTCCAGCCGCAGTTTCCTTACAGTAGATTCAAGACGGATTGCAGCTAGGTGAAATCCACATGGCAAAGGGGAATGGCCTGCCAGCCATGGTAGGCGTACTTCGTAGCGACCGTCTTCCAATATTTTCACCGTACTCAGGAAGTGCTGACGTGCTGCTGTCCGAGCTTCCACTTCTGTAGCTATGTCTGCTGGATCCTTGATCCCAATTACATCTATGTCCCAAAGCTGCTGCGGAGAAAGATCAATAGTACAAAGGGAAGTCGTATTCAACATGAAATTGGACTCACTACTCCTGATTCTGCCCATAACAGTCCAACCCAGAGATGTCTCCATGGCAACAAGACCACAACTTAATACTTCCTTGAGGCCTGTGAAAAGCTTACCAGCTATGTCAGAGCCAACCAAAATATCGATTGGACCTTCAGCAATGTCAGACACCTGAATCTTCTTATGACGTAGCTCTTCCATCCATGGTCCTTTAGGTATTGCAGGTATAGTATGACATATTTTGGTTGTATCCAAAACTTCAAAATTGCAGGCGTAATCTGAAAATATACTCTGCAGACGGACTTTGTAACATTTATGATTCACTATGTCTGTTGTACCACCACCAAAAAGTGCGTGCACAACCTTTTCTTCTTTATTTGGCGTGTAGTTCATTCTTTCAGCCAACTGTTGAGTGATGTAGCTTCGCTGGGAACCTGTGCCGATCAACAGCCTTGCTGAAGTCGAACCCATTGATGATCTCACTTTCACCCGAATAGTCTGCATGAGCACAGGCACACAGTTGGTATTGCTGAGGTTCTTTTCAAGTTCTGGTTCCCTTGATACAGGCTTTGATGGAGACTCTTCCTTTTTTCCTGGCCCGTAACACATCGATGTGCAGTGCCCCCTAGAACATACAAGGCATCGTACTGTCCCCTTGCAGCGCCGAGATCCATGATAAGGTTTCAAACACCTGAAACACAGCCGTTTTTCTTTCAAAATGTTAATTTTTGTGTCATGTTCCATCTCCCGTGCTTTAAAACAGTACTCACTAGGGTGCCCCAGTGTGCAAAAAATACATTGCTGTGTGGGCTCCTTTGCTCCCGCTACACTGACCAAATCTGTGGCAGTGAACACCTTCTGACCTGGAGAGGTCTTCTTTCCTCCACCTTTATCCCTTTCAGCAAAAGGTCTTGAAGTAGCAAAACTGGTACGCACCAAATTAACGCGCTCATCACTCACCACTACCTTCCTCAGAAACTCACGTAGCTGATTCATAAGCACAGTGGAATCAGACAACGAGTTTTCAGCCTTTGGGGGGGATTTTGTGCGCTCCCATTCTCTTATGACCGGTTCGGGTAGTGTGGACTCGACAAGGGGCAATAATAAACAAGCAAACCGATCTGTGGTGACGCCCAAGCTCTCTAAGCCCATTAGCTTTGCTTCCAAATTCTCCACAAGCTCGTGTATACCCGTCGAAGTGTCAATACCCTTGGCTTGGCCTATAACTAGACCCAACAAATCCCTAACATACACCTCTATCAAGAGCTCATCACGACCAAACCTTTGCTTTAAGCGGTCTAGAGCTTTCTGATAATTGGCTGTTGAAGGGGGGAACTTTTCTAAAAGCCGACGGGCCGTTGTACCTTCTCTAGTCATTTGGATCAAAATCTGAAATTTATCTTCTGGGTCGAGATCTTCACGGTCGTCGATCTTCTTGAACGCCGCCCAAAACGCGATCCACGTGCGTGGTTGTATATCGAATTTGCGAATTTCCAACTTTGGGAGTCTAACTTTGAGCTTTTCTGAATTGGTTGACATAGCTGATGGCTCAGAAGGAGGTGGATGACGGATTTTTTCCAATAGAATCTCCCGTTTAGAAGTTATGGTGACCCAAGTGTCACGATAACCTTCTACACTCAAACACTCCTTTTCCAACTCCGCCTCATCTAAATAGAGCTCTGAATGCGCAAACAAAACATCTTTAATTCGATTATCAATCGCAAATAGTCGCTCTGCCTTATCTGCTAGTTTAGCAAACTCACAACTAACCTTTTCTACATCCAGTGGTTCCATCTTCAAAGCAGACTCGACGAGGTTAGCTGACAATGTAAAAAATCTTCTCAGCTGCGTCCTTTCAGCTCGTAAAGCGATCACTTCTTCGGCCATGGTGGTATCCGAAAACAATTACTCCCCACAAGGGATGCCAAAAATGGCAATAAACACAACTTATTGAAGGGGTAGTACGGGGCAAATAACTGCTTTCAATTCACCAGGCGAGATCACTTGACTTGCGTCAGCTTTATTGAAGACAAACATAAATTATCCAACACTCGCGGGTTTCAAGGAACTGAAAAGGTTTTTTATAAAAGGGAGAGCAACTTAACTGCAAGACAATACTGAATAAACTGATAGAGCACGAACGAATATAACAAAAATGGAAGACAGTCACATACTGAAAATAATACAGTGCTGCCAACTAAAATCCAGGAATTTCCTTGACTAACTGAGTTTTCCACTTCATACACCAAAAGTCCGTATATGAACAAATTTCAAAACATTGAACAAAATTGAATTGCTGAACAGATTAAAAAGGGCAATTCCCGACACATTCTTCAGAGGCCGGAAAAAGTTATGATATCCACTTTCCCCGCCCGCCCTTTTCCTCATTAAGGAGCTAAGTATAATGAAAAGCTTAACCACTTCACAAGCACCGTACCCCTTTCGAAATCTCCCCTTGGCGCTATTGCGAGACGTTTTTATTACTTCCACAAGCAACTAATACTTGATGGTGGTTAACGTTTTATTACAAATTTCGAGAACATAACACTTACTTACATTAATGGTCAAAAAATCAAATCAAGTTCTAGAGAAAAGGATTCATAAACTAAATAGGAAAACATATCAATTGGAGTAAATTTGGCGCATAAGTAAGTCGAGGGGTAAGAATTGCAAATCTTAAAAACAAAGGTTTGCTAGGGCTTCGATATCCAGATCTAAATATAAGTCGCATACTGACTTTATTGCCAACTCAAATGATCTAAAAGTAGCTCAGAATAGAGTACACGAATGCATGAAAAGTAATTTTTAGGGCGGATAAAGGAAGAAATTTATTTCAAAATTTAAATTTAAGGATGATGGATTTTGCATTTATTTGATTCATCAGGTGTTGGTATGTGAGCTTTTTGAATACATATGCAGAATTAGTTGTTTTAATTGCTAATGGCAAATGGCAAATTTGATTCATCAGGTGTTGGTATGTGAGCTTTTTGAATACATATGCAGAATTAGTTGTTTTAATTGCTAATGGCTAATTTTCGAAAACCGAGGGGGCTAGCCAAGGCAACTGCCTACTGTAGAAGTCAACCTGGTAGGTCTCACATCACTTATCTTCTTGAATACGCCGAGGGACTTATGCACATATAAACCCAATCTATAAACATAGGTACGTCATTCTTGGAGAAAGCACTTTAAAATCCTCGTAAAGGACCTTCGGGTGTGCTTGTGTGACTTCGTGGCTATACATAAGACACAACCTAATTTAGGTTACCAAAACTACTCGCGTGCGCACCTCCTCAAATGGGTATACCATAGATCAAATGCTGTAAACATAAGCGTAGAAAACGATACGTACATTTTTACGGCTAAGCCAGCCTCTCAGTAAGACGAAGAGGTGAGATGTTTTCCTATTTCTTGCTACTAAACTTTGTATAATATACATATTAATAATGTGTTCCTTCCACTTCATGTGCTGAACAAGCAATAGCCCTACATATCTGATGGAGTTCACTTTTTCCAGTCTTTGACAAGTTATGTGGTCAGAGCCGCAATTCCCCTGCTGTATTTCTATTTTTGAATCTACAGGTTGTCCAACTAAATTGATCGAAAATGATATATATTTTGTTTTGGAGATGTTACTTAGATCAGGTTTCTATATGCACACTCAACAGCGAGGTGCGAAGCACCGAGCATCCTATATACGTGGCTGGCGGGCAGAGGAGGTTTTTGGCGGGCCAGTTTTGACAACGGAGTTGTTTTTTGGGGGACAGAAGTATAACGAGATTTCGGAGCGGCCACGGCAGTACACAGTAACTGTTATCTTATTACAACAAGGGCATCTCCAGCTCACCATATTGTCCTCACTGCCAGCTCCAGGAAGAGACAATGGAGCACATTTTTAAGGAATGCCAGAAGTATGAGCAAGAAAGAGCTCAAACTGGTAGGAAATTTAGAATAGAATAACTTTATTTATGTATCTGTACAACATCGGGCTAGGTAGCCCGCTCTTCCTGCCATACAGAAGATTCCAGGTTTTACATCTAGATTCGTCAAGCTTCGCTCTTTCAACTAATTGATAACATAATTAAAATTAAAGTAAAATAAAGGTAACAACTCCTTGGAAAAAGAAGAAAAATATCAAGAACTAGAATAACTTATTCATTCTCCAATAACATTTTGACATAATTATTTTTAAATTGATTCACCGTTTTCGATTCAAGAAAAATTTTAGAATGCTTATTGTACAATTTACTTCCGAAAATTAAGAATGACTTGGCATAGATCTCTGTCGTATGCTTAGGTATTTCTAGTGTTACTTCTTTATTTCTTGTATTCATGTGTTCTGACCTTATCTTTTTAAATTTGTCATATAAATACCGGGGTTGCCTATTCATTAGCGTTTTATATACCATTATTGCAATTCTATACTCTCTTCTTTGCTTAATTTTATACCATTTCAGTTTTTTGTACAAAGGAGTCACATGTTCATCTATTCTAGTGTTCATCACATACCTAAGGGCTGCATTTTGCGCTCTCTGTAATTTAACATTTAGTCTTTCAGACATATCAGAAAAACATGTTGAGGCATATTCGAAGTTCGGAAAAATTAGCGATTGCACTAATTGTTTTTTTTCTGTATTGTTCATTATCTCCTTTGGTTGAAAAACCTTTGTCTGTTTGGAGGGTTGTAGGAGGCGGTAAGAAAAGAAGAAGCCGAAAGCCGAAAGCTCGGAAAAACTTCTTCTTTTCTTACCGCCTCCTACAACCCTCCAAACAGACTAATTGTTTTTTTACGTATGATGGAAAATTTGACCCTAATTTCCTCAGCTGATAAATTGCACGAAAAGTTTTATTACAAGTTTCAACTACCTGCGCACCCCTAAATTTTTAACTTGGTTTACATAATCAATTTCCATATCGTTAATCTTAATTTTTGGAACCTGATATTTAGGGAAAGAATAAAAGAACATGAAAAAGATTTCAGAGATAGCAAGGGTGATTCTGCTTTTGCAAGTCACCTAAGCGAATCCAATCATGATTTTAGTTTTGATCTAACAAATAGACAGTATGTAGAATTCCCTCATTTTTGCCCAAAGGGAGGTATGTTGGATGTACTTGAAAAATTCGAAATTCTTAAGAGTGATAGGTCTGGTAAATGTCTAAATGAGGTGATCCCTCAACATATTTCACCGTTAATAGGTTCATTCCTGCAATAGCTTGGTCCCCCCCCCCCCTTTCGCAATGTTACCCTCACCATTGTTTGAGCTCCCTTCACTTTGTCTGCCTTAATTGGCTTTAAATGTAACAAATTTTGTTGATCCGCCCAATCCCTTTCACTTCTCTGAGCTAATAGGATTTGAGTTCTCCCTTCCTGCTTCAATCCGACTGGATGATACCTTTCACTTCTGCTACTATATAAGCTGTATTTCATGATGTACCTTCAGTTCATGTTTGTTACTGATGATGACCTAATCGTCGAAATCGATCTAACAATTGTACTCATTATTTTTCGTGGAAATAGACTCTCTCACTCTATATTTCCGTTTTTTATTGAAAGAGCTACTCTATTTGCAGAAGTATGGAAGCACGTCCAGAATCCCTGCAACATGACGACTCTCGGGCAAATCTCTAAAAATATTATTGTGTCCAGTGCTGTATTTACGCTTTTAACATCCATCAACTTATCATTGTAATACATACAAACAGCAATAACGTACCGTAAACAATAGGTTATATTTCATATTATTAATTTAAACCTAAATGTTAATAACATCACAATGAAAGGTTAACTAGGGCTGAATGTTTAATTACGAAGCCAATAAAGCACTAATAAAATTAAAATAAAAAAACACTGGTACCGGTAGGTACATTTTGACAAATTATCCAATTAAAGAGTAGGAACAGTGATGATGTGAGAAGGTGTCATTTCTACAGAGTGATGTACATTCAAATCTCATGAATTATTTACTTATTCAGGTCTCTTCACTGACTACTTCGATGTGGGTAGAAGGAACTAAGCAGATGAGTTCAGCAACATGAAGTAAGAATAGGACGTCTTCAACATCTGTAACATGGAAATCGTTCTCAAACATTGTTCTTTACTATCAATACCCAAAGGGAGATCTTAGATGGAGCAGGGATTCTAAAATTAATTAGGTACTTTACAAATGAAGCCTGAGATGAACAAGGTAGATACTGGACATTCCAGTCTGGAATCCACCACAAAAAAAGTATGTGCAACCATTCAATGATTTCATGTGACAATTTTCATGAACTTCACATAGGAACATGTGGGGCCCAACCCCCACCTGCCCTCCAAGGTTAAGCGCATACTTACTCGGATGTTGATAAAATTCGTATAGAACCCATTTAAGGCCTGTGATATGCACGAAGGAGATGTAAGTGAGAAGTCGAGTTGAGATGCAATGCATGTTTTAATGAGGGACACATCCCCTTTTATAGGCCCCAATACAATGTGGAAGGGGGGGGGGGGGCTACTTCTGGCTAGCATTAGGTGTAACCTGGTCCCCAGATTACCAGGTTTCCACAAGGCCCAACCCCCACCTGCCCACCAAGTTAAAGCCCATACTCACTCGGATCTTGATAAAATTCATATAGGACTCATCTAGAGTCCATCCCCACATGTTCTCCAGGTTTAGGCCAATACTTACTCGGAATTTGATAAAATTC
Source organism: Stenodema calcarata (assembly GCA_963920205.1). Lineage (NCBI taxonomy): Eukaryota > Metazoa > Arthropoda > Insecta > Hemiptera > Miridae > Stenodema > Stenodema calcarata. The sequence continues at coordinate 299,313 of OY986049.1, read as the reverse complement.
GTTTAGGAACCACTAAAAGCAACTGCAGCCGCAACTGATCCTCTTAATTGTACAGTTATGAGCCTGCAAAGAAATGGAGTCACACAAAACTTTCTGCGCCTTTAGGCGCACAACCACATTTTTTCAGAGGTCTGATGCGCAGACAGAGTACATACAGAATTTCTTATTCTGGAGGATAACAATTTTTTGGTCCTAGAAGGGATCACAATGCAACCTTAGTTTTCTCGAAAGCGAAATATTTGAAGAGTACCTAGGTTTTATTCACCTCCGAAAAAGTCAGTAAGTTTATTCCCATTAGCCCCTTAAAGTTAAGGCTTATGAGCCGAGTGCCTTCCGTCATCATCATCGAAACTTTTCGGCGGCTTTTGGACGACTCTCGATGCCAGGGCAAATTGTAAATTGCCCTCAGGAGCTCTTCACTCTGAAAATCATCATTTCCATGAGACATAAGTAATGAATTAGGTTATGTCTCGTAGAATTTATTTAGTCGAATAGAAATATCGTTAGTAATACTAATTTAATTTCCAGTTTTCACAGAATGTTTGTGATTGGGATTGTCGACTCGCTTCCTGATGGACATTGTAGCAGGGTAATAAATAAACCGGCGAAACTATAACTGGTTTAATTATGAACGCACAGGGGAAAAACGATTTGAAAACAAGTAAGAAGACAGATTAGACAACCTCCCAACAGGGAGCATCACGGTCGCTCAAGAAGCTATTGGATCAACGACAACATAACCCCCCTTGATAACCCCACCTCTTATGTGCAAAACATTGCCACTTATACGTAGTATAGTAGGGTTTTCTGTGCTTATAGGATTACGCTATCACAAGAAACAAAATAAAAATCATTGCTTCAAACGAATTTTCAACGGAAAACATTCCTATCAGTTACAACACAATAACGTTATCATGCAATCAAAGTACGGTGGACAATAGTTAAGTTATTTTCAAACTGCTTAATAGTTAAGTTATTTTCAAACTGCTTACATAACACTCACACGCTTGAAGACCGTGCTTAGTTACAACATTGCGTAAATTTGCTCTCTAGAAAAAGTGCTAGTTTGAAGTGTATTCAATCGCATTTGTGACTTTTTTGTGTTTCCGCGGTTGAATAACTGTGTACCTTAGTGCCGAACTCATAATTTATCGTCCGTTTTCGAGGGTTTGCAGGGAAATCTCTGCAATCTGGCTCGATTCGAGAGCCAAGAAAAAATGGAGGGCATTCAGTCACTACCTAGCAACAACAATGCTAATTTTCCACCACTTATCAGCAATGGAGTAAGTAAACCACAATTTACCGTGAAGCACCCAAAAATCTGTAGAAGTACTTCAACGAGCTTAGAAAACTTGAACTTTATCACGCCAGCAGCTAAGACCAATCCAAAACCAACCAAACCTAATCCCATCTCAAATACCGACAATACCAACAACCCCGTCAACAGCAGCAGGAGTCCTCTCCGAACCGCTGCAGTCAACCCAATGTTCATATCACAGAATAGGTTCTCCCCACTCGCTTCCATGGAAGACGAATGTACTAACCGGATTCAAGAACAGGTGTCTAAACCACCACCCATTTTTGTTAGCAACATCGGCAACGTAAACTTGGTCATTGAGGAAATCAAGAAATTCGTCATTGGTAACTTCACACTGACTAACGTAACGAACAAACTAAAAATCAATTTCAATGTTGTTGACGACTATAGGAAAACTGTATCCTTCCTACAATCTAAAAAAGCCGAATTTCATACGTTCCAAGTCAGGTCAGAAAGAAACTTCAGAGTTGTAATCAGAGGCCTCCATCCTTCGTGTGATGTTCCATCAATGATATCCAAACTAAGGGACAAAGGCTACGATCCTGTACAAATGGTACCTGTCTTCCACCCGGTCACCAAAATAGCTCTCCCACTATTCTTCCTGGACCTGAAACCCCAACCAAACAATGAAACTATTTTCGACTTGAACAATCTGTACTACACCAAAATTAAAGTCGAACCTCCCAAACCGCGCCGAACAGTGGTTCAATGTCAAAATTGTCAACAACACGGGCATACAAAGAACTACTGCCATGCTACTCCCAAATGTGTGAAGTGCGCGAAGCATCATTTAACCAAAGACTGCGAAAAACCTCAATCTGCCCTCCCTACCTGTGCAAACTGCGGAGGGAGCCATACAGCCAGTTATGGTGGTTGCCCCGTTCACAAGAAACTCCAGAACTCCTCACCTTGGAAACCTCAAAACCGCCAACAACTCCAACGCCACGCCTGCTCCCCCAGTATCCTCAACAAACAACCCTAACCCTAACAAAGGAATCCCAAGCTCCTTCCCCGCACGTTCATACGCGTCAGTTGTGGAAACGTCATCAACCAACGAAATCTCCATACTAACCAACAAAATTGACCAATTGTTATCACTCCTTCATCCATTAATCGAAACTCTGTCTAAAGTCCTACCCGTCCTCATAAACAAATTATGAATAACAGCCGCGATCTTGAAAAACTCCGAATCTGCACTTGGAACGCTAGAGGTCTATTTACCAAATCCCACGAGCTAACACTGTTCCTTTACACCTACAAAATTGACATCCTACTCATATCAGAAACAAAACTCGCTCCTTGGGCAAACTTCTTTTTGAAGGATTATAAGACGTACCGAGCTGATCACCCAAGTGGGGAAAGAAAAGGTGGAGCTGCAATATTGGTCAAATCGTCAATTCCTCATGATGAGTTACTCCCGGTAATAGAGGATAATATGCAATTATGCAGGATAAACCTGCAAAATTCCAACTGCAACCTTCAAATAGGTGCATTCTATTCAGCCCCCCAGAATAGAATCCTCCTTTCTGACTTCGTAGCCGTTGTACACGGAATGAGAGCCAAGTTCCTCATCGGTGGGGACTTCAATTCCAAACATCCCAGGTGGGGCTCTTCCACGACAAATCCACGGGGACGAATTCTACACGACGCAGTCAACCTCTTGAAGCTAGACATATCCACCCCTAACGAGCCAACATATTATGCGGATGCAGGGCACATCCCTGACATTCTCGATTTTTTTGTCGGCAAGAATGTGGCGGATCACGTGGGCGTAGCTTCCGTCATCAAAGAACTAAGCTCAGACCATTATCCAGTACTGGTCGACTTCCACTTCAAATTTAAGCCCATCAATCACGACAGACTAATTAGGCTACCATTCGACTGGGACACATATAAAGACACCACGAGTTCTCTAGTTAACCTCAACATTCCACTTAAATGCTCCAAAGACATAGATGAAGCCGTTAAGACCTTCACTACGATTATTCAAATAGCAGCAAAGGAAGCCTCGGGAAAACAGATTATAAAGAGATTCCGCCACACACCAGATCACATTTCTCATCTATTGACAATAAAAAAGCGCTGCAGGGCTCGCTGGGACCTCACAAAAGCTCGACAAGACAAATCAAACTACAACAGAGCGACAAGAGAACTTAAAAGAGCTTTGAAAAAGGACGCGGATGCAGCTAACAGCGCGGATCTGGCATCACTTAACACTTACGATGGCTCCCTCTGGAGGAAAACCAAGTTCATCACTAAAACCAAAGAGTCTATTCCACCACTGAAGCACGACAGACAATGGTATTCAACTTCTGCTGAAAAATGTGACCTCTTTGCAAGTATACTTCGTGAACAATTCAGACCTAACCCCGACCGTTGTCCAAATTTTACCAAACGAATCCTTGAACACCTCGAAGAACCACTGCAACTAAGCCATTTCTCAGATTTTTTCACCCCAGCACAAGTAATGAACGCAATAAGAAGAACTGCCGCTAAAAAAACACCTGGACCTGACCTCATAACTCAACCATTGATCCGTGCCCTACCCCGTAAAGGTCTAGTCATGTTAACACAGATATACAACGGTGTTATGAGAACAGGATACTTCCCTCAACAATGGAAACACGCCAACATAATTCTCATTAAAAAACCAGGCAAAAATAGAACGGACCCAACCAGTTATCGACCAATAAGCTTGTTGAATATTGTATCAAAAATATTTGAACGACTCATACTGCCAAAACTCCTCACATTTCTCGCTCCACATCTTCCAAATTCACAATTCGGCTTCCGGATACATCACTCATGCCCTCAGCAGCTGCATCGAATAGTTGACACAATTCTGGACGCATACGAAAAAAATAAAGTTTGTCTTGGAGTGTTCCTGGACACAGAAAAGGCGATAAAGTATGGCACGACGGCCTCCTCTCCAAACTAAAACGTCACCTTCCAGACACCTACTATCTACTACTACATTCCTACCTAAACAAGAGAACATTTTCGGTCAAGTGTGGTAACTTCAGCTCAACTTCTAAGCCTATTCTCTCGGGTGTCCCCCAGGGGAGCGTGCTGGGCCCCTTTCTATACCTGGTCTACACGTCCGACTTCCCCTCATCAGAAGAAGTAGTAACGGCGCAGTTCGCTGACGATGTAGCCGTTCTTTCAGTCGCCAGAGGAACAGAAGGAGCACAAGTCCCTCTACAAGACTTCATGGAGAGAGTAGACACCTGGACACAACACTGGAGATTGAACATTAACACCAACAAATCTGCATTACTCAAGTTTACATTACGAACATCAGCACAAACACCAAGTATACACCACAAAGAACACATCCTACCATCCTGTAACACTGTCTTGTACCTCGGGCTTCACCTGGACCAACGTCTGACTTGGGCAGTCCACATAAAATACCTGGTAGGCAAAGTGCGAGACAGAATTCGAACCCTCAAACACCTCCTGGACCACAGATCGACTCTACCTCTCTCATACAAACGACAGATTTACTTAACACTCATTCGACCAATATGGGCCTATGCTTGCGGAATCTGGGGAGCCGCTGCTTGTACACACATAAATAAGATACAGGTAACTCAGAACAGGGTGCTTCGGTTAATCACGTCAGCACCATGGTATGTGCGAGGCAGTACCTTACATACTGATCTGAACATTCCTTATGTAGCCGAAGTCATCCAACACAACTATAACAACCTTCACCACACTATGACACATCACACAAATCAGCTAATTACCAGCCTGGTCAACAATCCACCGGAACCACGCCTCAGAAGACGACTCAAGAGAAAAAGACCCCAAGATTCCTTACCATCCAGCGTAACATGATCAAATAGCACAGCCGACACTTCTTCTGATTCGACACCATCTCAACCCACACCCAACAGAGAGGCCAGTTGATGGACTTCACCCTCTCATCACGTCACACGCCAATTAGAGGACTCCTCTACTATATTCCCCCCCATTATCACAACAGAAATGTTCCTAACAGAACAATAAAGTTATTTACTTACTGAAAAAAAAAAAAAAAAAAAAAAACACTCATGACACTAACATCTGTCATTCCAATCCCACTTTTGCGTGATTCCAACTTTTGCTTTCCTAATCCCTTATTAATCCCTTAGTCAGCATGTCAGCCCACATCTTTTCAGTTGACACGTACTCAATGCTGATCAAGCCCTCAGATATCTTTTCCTTCACGAAGTGATACCTAACTGAGATATGTTTGGTCCTGTTGTGCAAAGTTACACCTTCCGCGATTTTGATCGCACTCTGATTATCAGCTTTAATAATCAAGTTGGACTTGTCCCAAACACCAGAATCTAGACTAAGCTCGGAAATAAACTGCCTGAGAAAACAAGCTTCCTTAACTGCTTCGCTCATTGAAACATACTCAGATTCGGTTGTAGACAGAGAAACACCTTGTTGTTTCCTACTTGCCCAGGAAACTATGCCACCTCCAGTGCAAATACAAAACCACTGTAGGACTTTCTGTCGGGATCATTCGCCCAATCGGCATCACAATAACCACTTTGTCTCGTTTGGCAGCTAGCCATTGAACTGTTGTAAAATTAGTATTAAACTGACTCAAAAAGGTAGTTGCAAACATGATGTCTGGTCTTGACACGACAGCTAGGAACATGAGTGATCCTATAAACTCTTGGTATGGTGCATTGCACTCATCACCAAATTCAAACAAAACTTTGGAATTTTCGAGCGGAGTACTAACTGGTTTCGACTCGTACATATTAAATTTACGCAAAATTTCAGCAAGATATTTTGATTGAGAAACTTTAATCAAACCCTTCTCCCTATTGCGCTCAATTTTCATCCCTAAGAATTCATCAACAGGACCCAAGTCCTTAATTTTCAATTCCTTGCTCAGAGATTTCTTGACATTAATTGCCTGATCGTGATTTTTATAAATCAACAAGAAATCATCCACGAAGAGAGCAACAATCATGTTTCTACCAACAAAAACACAGGGTTCTGATTAACATGGTTTGAAATCCAAAGACAATAAGACCCTTTTGGCCATGTCATACCAAATTTTACTTGATTGCTTGAGACCGTAAATCGATTTTTGGAGTAGACAGACTTTAGTTTCCTCACCCTTTTTGACAAACCGTTCATATGGATAATATTTTATATTATAAAGTATAAAATTATTTGTGTTTTTCATTGTATTTCTTTAAATTAAAATTAGTTGAGTGTTTCATTGTATTCAGTACCTACATTCCTAAAATTACTTTTTTTAAATGATTTTTAAAAACATCGATCCTAAAACATCGATGTTTTGAAATTGAAATTGAAAAAAAATTTATTGTACATAGGACTAGTCCCTCATAGTGTACATCAAACGACTTAAGATTAATGACGTTATAAAAATACAATAAAATATAGAAAAAAAAGAAGGAAGGACGGAAGTAAATACAAATTAAAGTAGATAGGAAAAGAAAGGGATATGAGAAGAGATTTATGTCAAGGGAATGTAATTTATGTTTTAAAAAACCTGCGTACCGCAACCCTGAAACGCCCAAGCCAATGGGTAGAGCGAACCCCCATTGGAAGTTTATTCCAAAGTCTCGCCCCCGCAACCGCAAAAGAGTTGCTATAAGACTTGGTAGCGTGGGTAGGGATCCTCAGAGCACATGACCTAGGCGACAGCGCAGCACAAAATTGAGTTCGGAGATAGGATGGAGCCATACCACGCAGTACCTTGAATACCATCAGACACAACCTATATTTATAACAAGAAAAAAGATCGAGGCCCATGAATTTGGTCTTGAAAGCCTCGAGGTGATCACGCGTCCTGAGTCCAAAGACATAACGCACACAACAGTTATATGCGACCTCAAGACGACGGGCCGGAATGCTACAAAGAGAGGCACTGAAGACGGAATCGCAATACAGGAAGATGGGCATTATTAGTGCCACAACAAGACCAGGCTTAAGTGCTGAGGGAGTAAACCTACCAAGCCTTCTCAATGTAGAGAGGGCCCCATATACCTTCCTAGAGACATGTAGTGCATGGGCATTCCAAGAAAGGTCCTCGCCAAACACCACCCCCAAGTTGATCACTGTCGCAGAAAAAGGAACAACCTCACCCTCCACAAGGATTGGGGGGACAGAGTCAGTGGGAAAAGGTTTTTTCGAATAAACTATACTCTGGGTCCTCTTAGGATTCAGACAGATACCATTAGCCCTTGCCCAATTGCCGATCAGGCCAAGATCCCTATTGACCAATCCTATTGCATCAAACATGTCCTCTCTCTGTGTCCTCAAATAAACCTGAAAATCATCTGCAAATAAGTGGTACATGCATGATTGCAATTGGGACGGCAAGTCATTAATAAAGAGCGAAAAAAGTAAAGGACCGAGAACAGTGCCCTGTGGAACGCCACACTCCAACCTACGAGTGCGAGAAAAAACTGAACCAACCCGCAACTGTTGACTACGGCCAGCTAAGTAAGATGATATCATGCTACATGCGGAGGTGGAGAATTTAAAGAGGTGGAAAAGTTTAAAAACCAGCAGTGAGTGATCCACTGAACCAAAGGCATTCTTGAAGTCCAAAAGCACCTGAATAGTGCATTCGGACCTCTCAAAACCAAGCCTAATGTCATCAGTGACATGAAGCAGAAATACCGAAATACATCGATGTTTTCCACACACTGATGTATTGGTTCGATGTTAACATCGATGGTCAACATCGATGTTTTGTTCATCGATGCTCATCCCTATTTAAGACCATCCACAGCTTTGTACGACCAGCCGTTCGTTCACAATGTCGGCTCAAAGGTTGAGCCTGTCAACACGATCGTGAATCAAACGGTTGAAATACAGGTCAATTTTCATACTAACGAGCTGTTTGGAACATCATAATATTATTATGGTTTTAGTGATGTCGAGTTTTTTGTTCTGAGGTACGTTTCGTGCTACGGAAATGAAGGTAATTTCGAATGTTTGTTGGTAGGTACTTCTTTTATAGAAAAATTATTACCGACGTAGGATTAAAAATTAGGTATTGTTTAGAGAAACTACACTGTTTAAAGGTTTAACTCAAACTGAAACTTTATTCCACAATATCATATTGTGGTAAACCCACACAAGCGACAGGTGTTTTAATTAGTTACAAGTTTGATTAAAAAAAGTGGTTGTTGAGTTTGGAATTCAAGTCGGAAAATATATCGGTCTGTTGTTGATTGTTATTGTTGAGTGTTCTTACATTTGGGGGCCCGTCCGGGATCGAACTAGATGAGAAGTTGGAATTCGCCATGCCACGAACTCGTGCTGCGACCTGCAATAACACGGATGATTCCCCCTTGGAGTCTCCACGACTATCCAGACCTCCGACTTTGACACAGCGCGTCTCTAACCTGGAAAACCTTCTAGACGGTATCCATCAGCAGCTGAGCTCTCTTAGCCAGCGCCTAATACCTTTACAGGGACCGAGCTCGGGTATCAATACACCGCTACGGGATCCAGCGCCAAATCCACTCACCACCCTATTGGCATACGAAAGGAGTTTGATGCCCTACGACGGAAAGATTCCCTGGGAGGTATATCTCGTCCATCTGGACGTAACTGCTGAAGCAAATGATTGGACAGACACCCATAAGGGAAGGAAGTTGGCTACCATGCTACGAGGCCCAGCCTGTGCTGTGCTCACTGGTTGTCCAGCTGCCATGAGGACAAACTACGCACATCTTTTTGCAGCACCTTTTTGTGCAGATTTAGCCAACGGAACCAGACGGCAAAGTTGCAACTCTCCTTACACTGCAGGCGCCAAGGGGAGGGAGAGGAACTATCTGACCTGGCCACCGACATCGAGCGGTTAGTCTGTGGAGCCTACCCAGAGGAAACAAAAGCTTATAGGGATAGAACTGGAGTAAGAGCATTTATCTCTGCACTAAATGACCAGGACTTGATCCGCACTCTGACAATGGCTACCCCGCCAACCATTCAAGACGCTCTATGTAAGGCACAATGGTTGAAGGGCTGAGACCTCGACCTCTGTCTAACGTCTGCACCAAAGACATATTGCAATGCTGGAGATGCAATTCTACTGGGCATATTAGGGTGAGGTGTCCTCGTCTCCTCCAAGGAAACCAAGCTACGCATCCGGAAAAACTAGAGGAGGCTAAGGCAGAAGAAAAGAAGGTGTCCAAAGAAAAATGGAGGGAATACTACCTCAAAAGAAAAGAAAGGATCAAGAATACTTACCTTTGTTTTGCCCCGTTGATTGAAATGTTCTTTGTAATAGTATAATTTGATTGCCATTTTGTTTCATTACTTATTTTAAATAAACTTACCAGTAATTGTGCCTTACAGTCGTGTATTTCTTATCTGAACTTTCCCGAAAAGCGCTACCACCAAACTTAGGAAGATCAGGTAAGTCGACTCAGGTTCCTTACGGCAGGAATAATTCAATTACAATGGTGTACACATTTCCCTTTGATGTCAATATCAGGGAGCAGGGAGGGGTCAAGTGAAATGTTTACCTGAAAATTCCATCATCAATCTGTCGATGATTCTCATAATTTAATGGTTCAAAGGTACTGACTAGATTGCAAAATTTTAATCTTTTAAAACTTTTTTTTTTAAACTCTAGCTCGTTTAATAGTTTGAAGTTTATCCTCTGTGCTTAGAATTCTAGTCTCTTGTGAATTCTAGTCTCCTGCGTTATGTGCAATTCTTGCAATGTGAAACTAGTAATATGAGTGATTCTAGTTCTATGATTATTCGACTTCTTTCAAGTCATCACGTCAGTTTGTATGAACCTGACGTTTGTACCTGAAAATACCTGACAGTTTCCTATTTTTTTGGAGTATTTTTTTGTACTTTTGATAGAATACGGTGTTGGTTCCTAAAACGTGTTGTTCAACGTTGGGCCAGTAGGTATAAGTTCACTGTGTTGCTTTCGTTTAAAATAAAATATTTTACAAAGAAGGAAATGGAGTTTTTCTCACAACCTACAATTATTCTCACGACCTACAAAGTGATTATATTGTCAAAATTTTCAAATTTCAGTATTTCGGAAACTACGAGGTAAAGTGTGTTCCCGCTTCAGGATGTTACTAAGAGAACCCTACAAAGACCGTAAAAAAAAGGAAAATCAGCCTTTTACTTTTGGCTTGTTTGACACCTGAAAAAGTTCCATATTTTTAGGATTACCCATTTACATCTCCCAGACACATTGTGGCGCACTTCCCCAACGTTCCCGATGCCTTTGGTACCTGGTCCGTTTGCGAGGGTGCACCACCTCCTGGGACAAGGGCTCTCCGGTAAAGTACTATTTGTAACGAGGGTTCTGATTGGTACTTGATTCCTCCCCTCTTTTCATCTTTGGAGCTGGGTCGGCTTGGTTTAGGACAGTCTTTGTGAAGCTTGAGAACAATAAACCAAACTTATTTTATTCCACTCCTAACCATGTTTTGTTATTTGCTTTCCCCTCACCTCTGATCATCTTAAATCGATATATTTATATATATATAAGTATCTACTGTATGTGTAATATTACATCGAATGGTGATCTACCTTTATCTCGATATCTTGCCCTCGGGAACAAATGATGAAGGCTAGCGCCATGCTAACTAATAGGAATGTGCCCCAAACGCAGAAAGCCGAATACTCTCCACTTCCCAATGACTGCAAAATAAAATAACATACAATTATATTATTTGTACTGCAGAATGACTATTGTATCACAAATCCTCCTAACCTGTAAGTCAGTCTGCCGTCCGCGCAACTTGCCCAGACTTTTCACAACCGGAGATCAGTGGGAAGGGGTTCAAAACGAATTTTGAAATTTTTATAACGTCACATCTCATAAATCACAAATGGAACGGTATTATTTCTGTACGAAGTTCTGATAGATTTATTCGAGGCCGCAGGTCGGAATGATTGAAAACAAATTGTTGAACATTGAGTGTATATTGAAACAGAACAAACAGTAGGTTAGCGAGAATATAACAAGAATGGCGAAAAGGGCCCCGGGCACAAGTGTTGTTGTTGTACAACCAATGTTCGACTTGAGTGGATCTAAAAGGCACTGGGGAAGTTGTAACTCCCATATTTAACAAGTTCACGACAGTTCAGTTCAGAGAATTGTTTAAGATCCTGTGGAGCTTTGTACGAAAAGCCGTTCGTTCACAGTAAGGTATGACCCCTCGAAATATTCAAATGAAAACAAGTTATAAATAACTCATAATTTATAATATGTTACTTATATTATAATATGTTATACATAGTGTTCCGTGCATGTGCATTCGAAATGGTTATCTCATTCAGTTTCATCCATATAGTGGTAAGGATGCCTCCCGTCCACGGATGGGTCATTAGGTGATTCACATTGGCTTATCGATGAACAGAAACAAGGAGATGTGCTATTTGCAAGAATACGCACGAAAAAGTGTGAAAAGTGCAAAATGAATTTACACAAACATTGTTTCAAAGAATTTCACATTTGAAGTTGAATCGACGGTTTGTTTGGAAAACGTTTTATAAACGTTTGATGTGATAAAAAACAGTTTGAATGAAATTGCAAGTCATTTATTATGTTGCCTAACATAGTTAAAACAAAATGGGTAAGCAGTAAAAGGAGGGGCAAGGGTATTTGTATGCATCAGATGCTAAAAATGTATTTCATCATAAGAGACAGATTTCAAATTTGAGGAAAATTGCATTCTATATGAAAAAGATGATCTACAATCAGGTGGAACGTAGGTACCCTTATGGGAACTTGAGAATATAGACGATCTCACCATGGGAATCTTGTTGAGATCATCTAACTAGTCATGCTTGAACATTAGAAACGATTTTTCATAGCGATTTTCTAATAATCCAGTAAGAACAAAACTCGGGAAAAAATGGGTTAATGACTTTCTACGAATATTTGATGCAATAATCCTCCCCCTTTTACCTATTATCTACAACTGCCGGCTATAGGTAATATCATCTATTAGGAACCTTCGTAAATGTTTCGAACAATTGTGTTTTACATCATCAGATATAAAATTTTCATTAAATAGACATTTAATGTAATATCAATTTAGGTGCATTAGGCAAATAATATACAATTACCTGCTTCAAGGTTATGGCATTAATGCAGAAGAGAATGCTGCATGAGAACAGTAGAAATGATACTGGGAATCCAGCCCAGCCCATCATGCTGTTCAATATGCTGTAAAGGATTACAGGCAAGATATTAGAATGTGGAGTCAGAGTAGGTACATGTAGCCCAGTCAAATTAGTGCTCTACCTTCCGAAAATTGTTCGAGAGCTGGAAATCATTTTAATCCCTCTTGGGGGAGCTGAAAACGGGTAGGTATATCAGTTTGGGAAGGGTTCCAGGTTATGCTTCAGAATTGAAAGTTGTGCTTCGAAATTTTCGCCCTTATGGTTCATTATCTTCGATAATGAACCATTGGAGTCGCCCAAACAGAATATTTGTTTAAGCCCCCTCAAAATTTGTTGGTTTACGTTTCAAGATACGAAGATTCAGAAAATCGAATAAAAAACTCTTCAAATTCTTGACAACTGTTTATTATCTCCTTTATGCAGATCACCCTTCTGTCTAGATCAGTAAATTATATTAATTATTATTACGAATTATCATTAATTAATAATGATTATTATCAAGTAGTGTAAATTATTATTATTTATTTGTAAGTTATTATTAATTTTTATGCTTCATTATTAATAATTATTATTAAATATTATTCATAACCTCTATATTTGAAAACCATGTGCTGTTTGAATCAGCTGGGCCAGTTAGAAAATGGACCCGACAGGCTGCCGTACGATTCACTCTCATGTTGACGATTTTCGATCTGCTCCGACTTTGAGCCGTCATTCAACGGATGGTTTAAATACAACCTTACTGGTTCTTCCTGTTGATTAGTCACATGAACGAAAGCTTGAGAGTTCTCTACATGGACAATGCAAGTTGGGATTTGCAATCCCGGGAAGGATATCGAGTCGATTAAGGCTTCACCGTTCTCTATATTATCAACTTCTACCTTGACTTGTTGGATAGACCTCGCGTCAATTAGGAATGATTCTACTCTTCCCTCTGGACAGAGGCATCCAGTTGAAAAGTAAAGAGGGATGTTGACCTGAGATGTTCTTAGAAGATCATTTTCCAAGTCAACGGATGCTTTAAGAGCTTTCAAATTGTGTAGTCCTAGGAGTAGTTGAAATTCGGTGTGAAAGTCGAATAGTCTAAAAGGAAGGTTCAGGTTTTTCTGATTGAAGAGTTCACCGCAGGGGAGCATGGCTAATTGGGTGATTTTTGAGTCTCCGTGAGCTGTGACTACTACGCCAGTGGCAAATTTTAATTTTATGTTGAAATATTTATTCGCGATTTCGGATAAAATGAAGGACCTAGTGGAACCTGTGTCCACAAGAAATTTCATCCCGGTTTTTGGACAAATTATAAAAGGTAGTTCATTTGAAATGTGGTTAAATTCAATGACTTTAGATTTTTGTGTTTGGTTGGGAGCAATTTTAGTTTGGTTGGGAACAAATTTAGTTTGGTTGGGAGCTAATGTAGTTATGACTGAGTTTGATCGTGGCCTTCTTCTAAAAAAGAATTAGTTTCCTGTTTGTCTTGTTCGGATTCGATTCCTGATTCTCGCATGTTTACTTCTTCAAATTTCTGCATTAATTCGGTTATCGTAATACACCGGTGCCTGTAGAAATGGGTCATACACATAATAACCTGAGTTTTGTTCCACCCTCTTGTCCTACTGTTCACCTTCACATTCCGTTTGGTCACACGCATCTAGGGTATACGTGTTCCCTTGAGGTTTCGATTGGAAATTTTTTTATACTGACCCTGATAGGGTTTTCTTGGGGAATTTTGGCCGAAATTGTTAGGCTTATATGGGTTAGGTTTATAGGGTTGTTGTTGGAAGGGTGGTCTGGAGTGTTGAGTTTGGTCGCCAAGGTCCGCTGTTAGATTGGGGATTACTAGGTTTGGGTGGTGGGCTTGGTTTTGGTTTGTTCCGGAATTGGAACTCATTGGACAGGATTGCGACGCACTCTGCCAGGGAGTGCGGATTTCTCGCTCGGATCAACGATCCTACCGAGTCCTCCAGCCCTGTGATGAAGATGCGCAAGGCCAGCCCTCGCACGAAAGGTATAAGTTCGTGCGAGCTCTGTTCCTTCTGGAGCGCAGCGATGATGTTATTTAGGACGGTTTCCAGCCGTGTATGGAATTCAAAACAGGTTTCACCCTGTTTTTGGCTGAGGCGGGCAAGTTCTGTTGTTAAGGTAAACTTGTCCCGACGGTCACCGTACGATTCCAACAGTACCTTCCGGAGTTCTTCTCAATTTTTAGGATCTGCTGCGAAAACTCGTCTTGCAGCATCACCCTTAATTCTCGAAATTATCCCTTCGAACAACAGGTCATTTTGGAAGGTATTCCGACCCGTTTTGTCGAAAAAGTGATCGAACAGTTTATCACTAATGGAGATGAATCTTGTTAATACAAGGGGGTCTCGAGCGTTAAATTCTGGGAGGAGAGCGAAATGAGATTCCTTTAATGGGGGAATTTCAGGGGAAGGGGATGGAATTACAGGTTTTCTCAGGATGGGAGTTTGGTCAGAGGTCCCTTGGGCAGAAATGTCAGAAAGACCTTCCATTGTTGGTGGTTGTTCGGGCCTACGAATAGTGTTAACCCAATATAGATTGGGCTATGTATGGATGGATCGGGCCTCGAACGGGGTAATTTAATTGATTTCAGAATTTTGGAAAACCCTGTACAGTTAAAAGAAAATTTTTTAATTGAAGTAATTATGTTAGGCAATTAAATTTCCTGAAAAATATAAAGTGAATAAAGTTCCTTACGTACTAACAAGATTAGACAGAATAATATGGCTTAAATTTAAATGAAGAAGATTTAATTGAAGATGACGTCGAAGGTCGAGTTTAAAAGGCTGGGAGTCAGCTGAATAGTTGAAGATAAGAGTGATGAGATGAGAGGCGGAGATGGACTGCGTCCTTATCTGGTTTTCTTTTTGTTAAGGTGAGCTTCGCTCGAGATGTGAAGTAATCCTTCGCACGTTGACGATTTCAATTCATATAATATATGAATTGAAACTTATATATTATATAAGTTACGGTAGGTTCCTTGGGAGTTGGCTTTTTAAAAAGACACGAGCAGGATTCCAACAAACGCACTTTAATTCGGAATACACGGAATGACTTGTAACGGTGGTAAGTTACAGGGGAACACGGAGTACAGGGTTGATCGAACAGCAGCGAGCCGAGAACTGAGGGTCCGGCGGCGTTGCGGCTGCTTTTATTAGATCGTGTGCACAGTCAGCATTAAGGGCGGGGTAGGACTCTTCCCCCCTTATAAGAAAAATTTAAATTTGAAGTAATGAGAATTTAAATTTTACAATTTCGACAACACAAGAATGATACAATTACTTCCATCTAAGACACAATAGTACAATACATAATGATAATACAATACAATGCAATAATACAATAATACAGCAAGAATAATACAGTAAGAGGGTAATAATAAATTGGTTTACACAAGAAGGGTTAAGGGTTACATTGCATTGATCGTTTATGCTTACAAATCCGGTATCCAGTGTAGACTATGAAAGTGATTAACGCGGCATAGAGTAAGACTGTCCATATGCTAGGGGAGAGATAGTGTAATATTAATTCCTTTGTTGTTAGGATAGGGACTGACGGGGGCGGCAAGTGTTTCAAGTTTCTGAGTTTTATCACGGCCGAAGGTTTCTTATTGAAATCCCAAGGCTGCTTCTGAAATTTAACTATGGTAGGGATGTGCGAGGTTTGGATAGATGGGATGGTTACTGTTTGACTCCGGTATTCAATGGAGCTATTGCCAGGAGAGATCAAGAATATCCCTTGGAGAGTTTTGAATTCTATATTTCCTTGGGTCGTGATTTTGATTTGATCCTTATTAGGAAACAGGAAGACGTAGCGTTTAGCCTCGTTTAGCAATTCTACGTGATTTCGCTGCAAATCCAGTTGTATTAGATCACAACGACCATTTAGACCCTTGAGGAGGATGTCTGTCTCGCAGTCATGTTCGCTTGACAGCTGGAGGCCATTTGGACAAAGATAGTGATTTGTCCCGTATTCGCATGGTTCATTGGAGAAGATAAGTTGTGAGTCGCTTTCGGATCTTAGCACATATTTTGTAGCGGGGAGGATAGTCACATAGTTACCCTGGGTGAAGGCAGGAAGTGATTGTAAGAGAATTAGATCGTAATGGTCAGGGTGAACAATGGGGACGTCGAGGAAATACACTATTTCCTCGGTGCTTATGATGCATTTGACCTTAATATGAGTTTGGGTCTCCCATAAAGATTCGCCTTCAAATTGTGGTAATCTATCGCCGTAGAATGGTGTTAGGTTTCTAAGGGTATTTAGAAGGGATTGTGGTTTGATGATACTGGGGTGAATTTTTCCCAACTTACAGAATGTGACGGAATTCTCGATATCCTGGGTTATGTCCGAGATGAGTTGCAACAGTAACTGGTCATGCTCGAGGGCTGTTTCTACTTGTTTGACATGAGTTTCAAAGGAGCTTATGCCCTTTAACCTTTCAATTTCGGAGGCCAGGATGTCCTGATTGTAGTTTATAGTATCTATGGTACGATTTAGTTCTTCCGTTAGGCGGTTATTTATTGAATAATGGTGGCTAATTTGTTGGGACAATGTTTTTTGATTAGTCTGTAGATGTTGGAGGATTTGGTTGAATTTATCTTCGTCGTTGGCGTCTAGATTACCCGTGATGAATTTGATTGCGTAACCTAATCCATAAATTTAATTTAAATTAACAATCATTTTAAATTAATTAAATTTAACAATCCGCGCTTTTGACGGCGTGGCAGGGTAGAGCCAAATAACCGTTCTTCTGTTGATTTTAACATATGGTTAATCATCTGTGTTCGGGCATGGACTACCTTGCGGATTTCCTTATCGTTTTCTATTATTTTGATGATATCGTGGAAATGGGCTCGAATTTGGTTTAGTTGATTGAGTAATTCTCCTAGATGATAGTAGTGTGTAATCGTGTGATAGTAGTCAATCCTTCTAGCGGGGCCTAGTCGTATGGGCAACAGACCCAGATTGGAGGAGATGTCTTCGATTTCTATCCCTTGGGTGATTAATATGGTCGAGACCAATATGACGAAGGTGGCGGCAGATTGTCTGTCCATAGTCCGGAAGCAAGTCAGTCAAGTATGTCCTGAAATGAGGATTATGGGCTAGAGTCAGAACTAGAACTGGATGGCGGAGAATGGTAGGGTTTCCTTGCTATAGGAACGGGGATTCCAGAAGTACTGGGTATTGGGGAGTCTTTATGAACTAGCCTGGCTGGTGGAGTGTCTGGTGGTATTGGTAACGCTTTGCGAGGGAGTCTAACTGGCGGGGTGTCTGGTGGTATTGGTAATGCTTTGCGAGGGAGTCTAACTGGTGGAGTGTTTGGTGGTATTGGTAACAATTCTTCCGGAGAAGTTGGGGGCGTTGAGGACGGTGTGATCTCCATTCCTGCAATTCTGGAGAGGTCTTTACAATGTCTTTTTGGAATGGGAGTAGTAGAACTAGTGATGGATGGTTGTGACGAGACTGAAGGTCTCGGTCTTTTTGCTGTTTCGTCTGGGACGGAATAAAAAGTGGCGGTTTGTGGAGAGGAGTACAGTTGCACTGCTGAGGGCATTGGTGGCGTAAGGACCATATCTTCCGATGGAGCGCAGCTGGAGGAGCTACTTGATTCTGGTGCTTTACGGGGTCGTTTTATATTGGAGATGTGAATTTTGGGTTGAGTATTACCGTGGCGCGGCTGTATTAAAGCCGTACCCCTTGTTTGGTTGATCGATACTAGTTTTTGTATTGTAAATTCTGCATTGTAAATGGGTTTTGTTTTGTTTTGAAGTTGTCTTGTCTTTACGTACACGGTGGGTGGTAGTTCAGGTGTATTTTCTTTGGTGGTGTTCCTCTTTTCCAAGGTTCTTTCCTTCAGTTGGACAGCATGATCTCGCAGGGTAGTGTAAAGGGCCTTCATTTTTTCACGGTGTCTATTGAGGTAGTCGTTTGTAAGACGCTGGTCCAAATTTAATTTGAGGAGAGTATCTCCGGAGATGTGACCTTGTATTACCTCAAAAGGAATAAGGGAAGTGGCTGAGTGCACACTGTTGTTATATGCAATGAGGGCATACTGGATTTTTGTCTCAGTATCATCTTTCTTAAATTCGTCCCTGAGGTTAAGGAGTCTCATGTGTTCAATGATAGTCGAATGAAACCTTTCTACAGCTCCATTAGACTCCGGATGTTGGCTTGATGCAAAGTGGATATTGATATTATGATTTGACAATAATTCTCTGACCAGGGATGAATTCAATTCGGCTCCGTTGTCCGAGATTATCTGCTCTGGAACCCCATGGTGAGTGAAGTATTTTAGGAGGGCTCTAACAGTGTCTAGACTGGTGTTGGTAGGAACGACGTACATTTGTGCGTATTTTGAAAACGGGTCGAAGATTGACAGAAACTTGGTACGTTCTAGGGTGATTTTATCTATGTGGAGTCTTTCAAAGGGCCGTGAAGCGGTCGGGGTTAAATTAAATTTTACTTTTATCGGGTTTCTTTCATATTTAGTTCGGAGACATAAATCACAACGGTTGACGAAATCTTGAACAGAAATTTTCTGATTTGGCCAGAAATAGTTGCGTTTCAGATGTTCGTACGTTTCTGGTATACCGCGATGGTTTGTTTTTCCAAGGTGGTAGGACCTGATTAGTTCTTCTACATCTTCTTCCGCTTCTATGTCTTCGAGCAATTTAGAGAATTTAGTGAATTTAATTTCGGTACTTTGGAAGTTCCTGGCAATAATGGTCGCGAATCTTTGACAGAATTTATTATTATCATCATTTTGGAAAAAGAGGGCGTAATAGGTTTTGGGTCGGACGTATTCCTTGACAAAATCTACCACGTCCCTTTCTAGATTATGGTGGGAAAGTTCTACATTTATTCTGGTTTTAGTATTGTTGAACAATCGTACGACGGATGGTTTTCTCGGGATGGAAGTTATTAATTTAAGAATGATTTGATTTTTCGCGTGATTTACTGCCTCATCTTTATGGGGAATAGTTGCAGGAGTATTTGCAGGAATAGTTACAGTCTGAGCGGAAGTTGACGGGGCTTCGACATCAATTGATTGATTGCTTCCTCTAGGTGATTGTCTAGAACGCGAAAATGCTGCCAGTATTTCGGAAATGGCTCGGTTTTCATTTTCTGCAGTTCGTGGAGATGTAGGGGAGGCAAGAATGGAATCTAGTTGAAGTTCGGGCAATTCTAGGGGAACGTTCTGAAGTAAGTCCTCAAAGTTGATAGGTGACATGGGATCTGGCGGCGGGTCTGATTCAAGGTTGTTGAGTTCAATTCGGGAGAGAGCGTCGGCTACATAATTGGACTTTCCAGGTTTGTAGTGAATTTCAAAATTGAAATCACTGATTTTTAATCTCCATCGATAGAGTTTGGAGTTGGGGTCCTTCATTGCAAATAACCACTGTAATAGTTTGTGGTCAGTGAACAATAGGAACTTTTGCCCATAGAGATAAGGACGGAAGGCCTTTAGGGCGTTTAATACTGCAAGAACTTCCTTTTCGTTTGTAGCGTACTTTCTCTCTGTTTCCGAGAGTGTCTTGCTAGTGTAGGCAATTGGGAGGTCAGATCCGTTAAAATCCTGGCTTAGGACAGCGCCTGTAGCGAAGTCGCTAGAATCGCAAGTCACCTTAAATTGTTTGTTAAAGTCGGGGTACTGTAGGATTGGGTCGTTGCAAAGGAGAGTGGTACACGTCTTGAAACTTTTCTCGAATTCCGGGGATTTAGGAGTCATTTTGCCATCCTTTTTCAAGGCAGAGGTTAGCGGTTTTGTAAGGGCGGCAAAACCTTTGATAAACCTACGATAGTATCCGAGAAGCCCTAAGAACCTTTTGATCTCGGTTCTCGTGCGAGGCATTGGGAAGTTCTCAATCGCACGTATTTTCTCGGGGTTTGGCTTGACACCATCTGGAGTAACTACGTGACCTAGATATGCTAATTCCCTTTTCAGGAATTCTGTTTTGTCTGGCTGGATCTTCAGGTTGGCTTGTCGGAGGCGGTCGAAAACCTTCCTCAGACGAACAACGTGTTCTTGTAAGCTAGACGAGAATATCAAGATGTCGTCGAGATAAACTAGACACATTTCGTTATTCAAGCCTCTCAAACATCATTCATTCGTTGAAAGGTAGCCGGAGCATTGCACAACCCGAAGGGCATTCTTAGGATCTCGTAGTGTTGGGTGTCAGTCGAAAAAGCGGTTTTGGGAATGGAGGCTTCATCTAATTCAATTTGATGAAAACCTTGTGCCAAATCAAGAGTGGAAAAGTAATTACAACGCCCAAGTTTGTCTAAGAGTTCGGATATGTTGGGTAGGGGGAATCGGTCTGAGATCGTGGCTTCGTTTAACTTTCGGAAGTCTATAACCATACGATATTTAGTCTTTCCCGAAGCGTCCATCTTCTTTGGTACAATCCAAAGTGGCGCATTGTAGGGGGAGTTAGAAGGGCGTATGATTTTCTGGGCAAGAAGGTTGTCAACTTGCTTGGCCACTTCTTCTTTGTAGACGTGAGGATATCGGTATGGCTTAACGAAGATAGGGATTTCATCCCTTGTACGGATGTGGTGTTTGACTTCGTTTGTGAATGTTAAAGGGCCTTCGTTCTCTTGGAAAAGGTCTGAATAGTCATGAATCAATTTTTTAATTGCCTTGTCTTCTTCGGGGTTTAGGTGGTCTAGTCTAAATTTTGAATAGTCTATCCAACGGGTTTGTTTACGGGAGGGGGAGGATTCGTAGTAGTTGTTCGTGTTGGGTATGTCGTTTTGGAATTGTCCTTTAGGAACTGGTTCTGCGTGTATAGGATGAATTAAATGAAATTGAACGGGCTTTTCTTCTGAATTAGTGACATGTACGAATGCTTTGGAGTCCTTAACCCTTACTATGGCTGATGGTATCTGTAAGCCGGGGAAATTGATAGAATCGATCAAGGCTTCGCCATTCTCAATATTACCAATTTCCACTTGCACTTGTTGGATGGTCCTAGCATCGATTAAGAACGACACAGCATTCTCCTCGGGGCATAGACTTCCATTCGCATAGTAGAGGGGTAGGTTGACATAGGGTGTACGTAACAGATTTCTCTGTAAGTCGACGGAAGCATTTATTTTTCGTACATTATCCAGGCCAATTAGGACTTGAAAGTGATTGTGAAACTCAAATAGCCTGAAGGGTAGATTTAAGTGATTCGTATTAAAAAGTTTTCCACAGGGCATCATGGTCATTGCCGTTATTTTTGATGAGCCATGAGCGGTTGTAACTATGCCTGACGCTGGTTGGATCTTCTTTTTAAAATAGGTATGGGCGACCTTTGGGAGAACAAAGGATCTAGTTGATCCTGTGTCGATCAAAAATTTTATTCCTGTTTTGGGGCAGACAATGAAAGGGAGTTGATGACCTATGTGGTTAAGGCTAATTTGTTCAGGTTCAATTTTAGTGGGAGCTTTTGATTTTGAAGTAGGATTTATTTTGGGAGCAGTGGTGTGGGCCGAAAATGTTAGAGTGGGAGCTTTGGCATGGGGAGGACCTGTTATAGGTCCTGCGGGTCGCCTAAAAAATGTTCCTCTGATGAAACATCGCTATCCTCAGTCGGAGGTGGGGGTTGGTCTTCTGTTGATAAATTATCGAATTTTTCAACGAGGCCTGGGTCATAGTAGACAGGTGACTTTAGTGTGGGGTCGTAATAGAAATACCCAGTCTGTGGAGTTTGGTGTTCGGGGGTCGGGTCTTGGTTAGGATCGAGTTCGTCGGTTGTCATATTGAAAGTACTATTTCTCTTTGGCTGTGACTGTCTGAATTGTGGTCGGCCTGGGCCAAATTGAGGTCGACTTGGCTGTCCTCCTGTAGCTGAATTTCTGGGGAATTGGAAGGGTGTTTGTGAACTCTGAGGGGTCTGTGTCCAAGAGGGTGGTCTCTGGTGATACGGGGGCCTGAAGGGCTGAATGTATGGTGTTGGGGGTCGATAATTAGAAATGGGTCCTGAAGGGCGGAATTGAGGAGTACTGGGGGCGGGTTTTTGTGGTGGTGTGAGTTTTGGTCTGGTCTTAAACTGAAACTCGTTTGTTAGTATTGCCAAACATTCTGCCAGATTCGTCGGACTTCTTGCTCGGATCAGGGATCCTACGGAGTCCTCCAAACCAGTTAGTAACTGGTTTGGAGGACTCCGTAGGATCCCTGATCCGAGCAAGAAGTCCGACGAATCTGGCAGAATGTTTGGCAATACTAACAAACGAGTTTCAGTTTAAGACCAGACCAAAACTCACTGGCAGTTACGAATATCCGTAGAGCTAACCCTTGTACGAGTTCTATTAGGTAGTTCATGTGAGCTCCTTTCCTTCTGTAAAGAGGCAATAGTGCTGTTCAGTATTGTTTCTAGTCGGGTGTGGAACTCGAAACAGGATTCTGTGTTTCGTTGTCGAAGGCGGGCTAATTCGGTCGTGAGGGTGAATTTATCACGGCGATCCCCGTAGGACTCAACCAATACAGCACGCAACTCCGCCCAGTTGTGCGGGTCGGCAGCGAAAACGCGTCTTGCTGGGTCGCCTTTGTTTCGTGATAATATACCTTCGAACAACAGGTCATTTTGTAGGGTGTTGGTTTCGGTGTGGTCGTAAAAGTGATTGAAAAGCTTATCACAAACCGATATAAATCTAGTCAGAGATAAGGGGTCAGCTGCGTTAAAGTCTGGGAGTAAGGCAAAATGTAAGTCTCTCAATACTTGAGGGGCTTGAGGGAAAAGTATGGGGTTTTGGCTTCTCAGAGGGAGATTGAAGGTTGGTCTGCTAGTGGTTGGGGTTCCGTCGGTCGGAACCGGTGGAACATTGGCAGTGTTGTTCCCTTGGGGAATTCCGGATTGTCCTTCCATTTCGGATATATTAAGTCCGGGCCAATGGAATGTTCTAATCCAATCGATGTAGGGATCGGGCCTTGGATGGGACGTTAGTTTCGTGTTTTTTGGAATTTTGGGACAGTCTTGTACAATCTTTCAAAAAAATGTGTTGACAATTGTGTACGATAATGTGTTGTGGTTGTGTACGATAATGTGTTGTGAAAAAATCTGAAAAGTAACAACAACAACAAAAGCAACAACAATTATGACAATGGAAGAAATATAGCACAAAAAGAATGTGTTGTAGAAAATATGGCAATTATTACGGAATAAAATGGAATTAGTTGTGTGGAAAATGTAACAAGTAAATATGACAAATATGGGAAAATATAGCACAAAGAAAAATATGTTTTATAAAATGAAATAAGTTGTGTTAGTCTAAGATTCGTTGGGTCCGCGTCGGGTGTATGAGGGCCGTCGACGTTGTAACTTGAGAAGAGGTGATAAGAAGTGACTGGGAGCCGGCGAGTGGACTTCCCGATGATTTTCCTTTTATTTGTTTTATTCAAAATAGCTTTACTTGAAGCGAATGATTAACCACTTTTGGTTTTATTTGAATAATAATTAGTGAATTATATTATTCAAAACTCAATTATTGAATTTAAATTTTGAGGTTCTTAAGTCTACAGGCGGGCGTGCCTGGCTTCGGTAATCAGGGCAGATTGGAACGAAGTCTTTTACAGACGGGCGTGTCTGACTTCACTAGTCGGGGACTGGAATGAAGATTTTTGTTAAACTGACCGGGCGTGGTCAGGCTAGGAGTTGTATAGGTCAAGTAATTACCCACAATTCCTAGGAGTTTCGGCAAGCTGCTGTTGATAGTATACCTGGTTTTGGTTATCCGTGGTTCCTTGAAGTCTGCGTGATCGGTGAAGTGTTCACTGTTCCGATGCACTGTTCACTGTTCTGATGCACTGTTCACTGTTCGGTTGATAACTCCCGGGCACTTGAAAACTTCGACGAAATTTCCGCGGAGACGAGGTCGGTCGCGAATATAATTTCTGTGTGTCGAAATTGTTGTTTTCAAATGTCCTCCAACGACTGCGTCAGTTACGGTAGGTTCCTTGGGAGTTGGCTTTTTAAAAAGACACGAGCAGGATTCCAACAAATGCACTTTAATTCGGAATACACGGAATGACTTGTAACGGTGGTAAGTTACAGGGGAACACGGAGTACAGGGTTGATCGAACAGCAGCGAGCCGAGAACTGAGGGTCCGGCGGCGTTGCGGCTGCTTTTATTAGATCGTGTGCACAGTCAGCATTAAGGGCGGGGTAGGAGATATAACTTATATACAAATAATTTTTGGTGTCTTTTGGCAGTGGATTCAGGATGGTCTGAAACGGATTTTGGTATAAAAATGTTTCGAAAATTCGAGTCTTAAAAATTTTGGACCGAGAACAATAGCTACATTTTCTTCGAAAATTCGCTAAAATAAACTCTTCGTTTTTTTTTTTCAACTTAAGTTTATAAAGTTGAATGAAGGTCTTAAATTTTCTGTTAAACATTAAAGAGTTCTTTCAAAAATGGTTTGTATTGCTTCATTTTACCCAATGTTCTTAATAGTCTTGAAGTGTGTTTAGGCATGGTCAAAAAGGTCAGTATTTTGGGAGTAACCTGAGTCTATAGGGTGATCTCAGTGACATGTTACAATTAACCTCAGTGACGAGGCCGAATCTCAATGACGCGGCTCAACACTTTTGACAAAATGGAATTTCTTCGTGAAAAACCGATTTATATGTGTAAAGAGTATACCTATAAAAGAACTTCATTTGATATCAAGATTAAGTTATAAAAACTGGCCACCCTTCTGGAGCGTCAACCTTTTTGGATGTCCCTTTTTGTGATATTCACCCGAACATTTATTGTACACGACTTTTCTATTTTTGCTATACGCTAGGGAAGAGGAAGGGCGGCGCAACTCACAGAAACAGCAAAGTAGGGTACTCATCGTATATTAATAATGTAAATTGGGCACCTGCCCGTGCACTTACTAAATAAATAAATAAATATCACAGCCTGTCTACAGCAAAGACTGTTTATTGATTTCAGGGGACACAGTTATCTATTAAGTGTGATAACTCACTTCAGTAAATCAGCGTGTTTTTGTATCGTATCGCTCAGGTCAGAATCAACTTTCAATTTTTCGCACCCTCGGTCTGCTTTAGAAGAGATATTCTCCAATCTCTTGATCAGAACCTGCAACGTCCCGGTTGATATTCCGAAAAAGTGCACTGTCAATGTGATGAGCGCAACTAGTGAAGATACCAGATGAACGTATACGGCAGAAGTAATCATGATGAGTATAAGTTGTGGACGTATTTCATAGTTACCTTCCAAAAACGTTTCGAATACCAGCGGCAGCAAGATTGGCTTTGGGAACAGCCCGAACAACGAATGCAATGTGACGCTGGTAGTATGCGAGACTACTGTTATGTAGATGTAGAATTTTATAACCCGCACGATATGGATCACTAATCGTTTAGATTCGTGAATGCGACGTTCGATTATTTCTATCTCCCAATCGTCGACGAAGGAGTTCAAATAAAATTCGAATTGATTCGCCGTTTTCAGGATATGACGGAAATTCCAGGCGACGTTGCTGTTGACTACTGATCCCATCACCCCCAAAGGTAAGAAAACGGCGGAGTCGTGGACGACGTAGGACATTCCGTAGAAGTACACTTGCGATAAGGCGAATGAGAGGAGTACATGAACTACGAGGATCCGGAGCACGTTGTACGCCTTGATCAGTTTTCCCATAACCGTGTCAGGTTGATCGTACCATTGACAGTAGGATTTCATAACGTCCTCCATGTAATCGAAATGACCTTCTTTTTTGGTCATCTTGAACCAAGATGTCTTCCAACTGAGAATCGACTGTAAATCCGACCTCAGCCGGTTGTTCGTGTGGACAACAATCGGTTCTGAACTGGGTGATCCCATCACTCTATTGCTTTATACCTGCTAATGAATAACATATTGAATAGTAAAACTGGTAGGTAATCGTTCAGACCGCTATTGCACTATCAGAATAACTTACTCTGTATCGCATTGATGAATTCATGATTTCACCTAAACTACACTTTGTAGCTCTTAATCATGAATTCATTGATGAGCTTCTGCTAGACGAATTCCGCTACCACGTGAAGTAGGTACCTACGTCCATTTTCCGACCAGAAATCATTTCTTGACAACTTTCAGTCATCAGATTACTTTGAAACGGGATCATCTCAGCTGTGTAGGATACAGGTATAAAAAGTTCGTGATGACGAGGAAAATACACCGTAAAGTTCATAAAAAAAAGTAGTAAAAAGAGTAGTAAAGTGTAGTAAAAATCATAAAAAACGTCGAAAAATCGAAAAGATCCCCCATTCGAAAAATACAGACAACGGATTCGGATTCAGCACCCTAGAAAACCCCCATCCATGACAAAATGAGGCCAGCAACTTTCAGGTCACTTTTTTTCTTTTCAATTGTAGACCAGTGTTATCCTTCTCTCTAATACTCCTTTCTTCTCTTCCTTTTGGTTTGTTATCTTCAATAATGAACCATTGTAATCGCCCAAAGAAAAATTTGTTGACCCCCCCCCTCAAAATTTGTTGGTTTACGTTTCAAGATACGTAGATTCAGAAAATCGAATTAAAAAAAAAATCCGTCCGTCCGCCGTACGGAAGAGGACCCAAGTTCCTACCACCACAACAGAACATAATAATATTATGTTCTGTTGTGGAGGTATGACTGGAGGATTCGGTAAAGCGTGTCCGGCAAATGATCTTTTTTAAGGAATGAAAAAGAATATCGCGTTTTAGGTAGTAACTCGTATATTTAACAGAACGATAACAGAGAACCTTTTAGCAACTACATATACACTCGAGACAATAAAAAGGAAACGTACCAACACACTTGATAAGCATCCATGTGACAGGCTCAAGCTTCCCGCGCCACTTCAAATTTTATTGCATATCTCAATACCCTCCCACAATAAAATTTCAAGAATATACAAATCATTACAACTGTAATCCGTGTCACAAACCATAATCTGGATTTAAAAATCTTACTTCAAGTCTCTAATTCAAAATCTTATAAGATTACTTAAGTATACTTGGTACAAATCAACATCAAACAGAAATATACATTGTGAATCCGAATTTAATAAATTTAATTTTAGGCATCAAGTAACCCTATACTTTTACAAGCTCTTGAAAAGGCTAACCCTGGCAGAGGTTTTGTTAACATATCTGCTACCTGACGTTCACTACTCACATAGCTCAAAACCACCGAACCATCCATCACTTTTTCACGAATAAAATGAAAGCGAGTATCAATATGTTTCATCCTCCGGTGACTTTCAGGATTCTTGGCTATGCTGATAGCTGCTTGGTTGTCCTCGAAGAACATAACTGGTTCATCCGGCGGAAGAATCTGCAGTTCCTTAAGCAGGTTTGCTACCCAAGTAGCTTCACTTACACCTTGGCTCAGTGCAATGTACTCTGCCTCTGTAGAGCTGAGAGCAACTGACTTTTGTTTTGACGAAAACCAGGAGACAGTTGATCCCATTACCTGTATCACACACCCTGAAGTAGATCTTCGATCCTGAGAGTCTCCTGCCCAGTCAGCGTCAGTATACCCAGCAAGAAGAGGTGCCTTTGGATTCTTTCTGAAAACCAATTTCCTGTTGACTGTACCCTTTATAAATCTGAGTACTCTCTCCAGACTCGTCCATAGTTCTTCATTTCCTTTACTCTGATAGCGACTTAGTACATTTAACGCTATTGCCAGGTCAGGTCTGGTTCCCAAGACAGCGTACATAATTGATCCAATTAGCTGACGACATTGTTTCATCCAATTTTCATCCTTCTCCTGATTTACCATCGCGAATTTTGGATCCATTGGGAGAGCAGTTGGGCGGCAGTTTTCCATATCAAATCGTTGAAGAAGTGATCTCAGGTAAGATGTCTGGTCAATCTCGACAATACCTTCTTCCCGATTATGTCGAATTTTAAGTCCAAGATAGTTCAGGTCACTTCCAAAATCCTTCATGGCGAAGCGCTGACTCAATCTTCTCTTACAATCCCCTATTCCTGTTAGATTTGTTCCCAATAGAAGAAGATCATCAACGAAGAGTAATATAAATAATTTTTGACCGCCATCAACCTTGAAATAAAGACAATAGTCACATTTGGAACGGGTGAATCCTTCTTCAATCATAAAGCTGTTGAACTTATCGTTCCAGTTTCGAGGCGACTTCTTCAAACCATAAATTGACTTTTTCAAACTCAGGACTTTGCCATCCTGCTTCATACCATCAGGTTTCTGCAAATATACCTCCTCCTTTATGTCACCATTCAGGAAAGCACTACGGACATCCATTTGATGAACGTGTAGATCAAGTTGAGCAGCTAAAGCTAACAAAATTCTTACCGTCACCAATTTTGCTACTGGTGCAAAAATTTCAGATAAGTCAAATTCGTCGGTTTGCTGAAAGCCTTTAGCGACAAGGCGAGCCTTGTATTCACCAAACGAGTCATTTTGTTTTACACGAAAGACCCACTTGCATTCAATCGGAGATTTCCCTGCTGGTAGGTCTGTTTCTTCCCACGTACCATTCTCTACCAGTGAATCAAGCTCCCTTTTGATCGCCTTCATCCAGTGATCCTTCTTGCTGCTTCTGATAGCTTCATCGTATGTAGTTGGGGTTCTTCCGATCCAGTTACTACAAAACATTCACTGTCATCATAGCGAGCCGGTTTCTTCATCTTACTTCTGTCTCGAAGATCATGCTGACCATTTGAACCAGTGAACAAGGGAACTCGTGGTACAGGCTCCCTCCCATCTTCAAATCCCTCAAAATCGCTGGTGGTTGAGAAACTATCCTCGTAATCAGACAATTGATTAGCAGCAATTTGGTTGTTTTCAGCTTCTACTACTTCATCGTCATCTTCAAATACAAATAAATTTTCATAATTAGGCACATTTTCATTTGGATTATCTTGGGGGTTTCCTTCAACAAACTCAATATTTCGAGAAATTTCGATTTTTCTCTCATCAGGAAAGCATACACGGTATGCCTTACAGTTCTCCTCATACCCCACAAAAATTCCAGGCTTTGATTTAGGATCCCATTTTGTTCTCTTTGCATCAGGTGTATGGGTATAAACCTTCGAACCAAACACTTTGAAGTTGGTCAATATTGGTGCTTGTTTGGACCATAGTTCTATGGGTGACTTATCAGCAACTGTGCTAGTACCTGTGCGGTTTAAGATATATACAGCTGTGTTTACTGCTTCTGCCCAATAGCGTTTGTCCAACTTGGAAGACAGTAATAATGAACGAGCAGCCTCTACCACAGTTCTCATCTCTCTTTCGATCCTACCATTTTGCTCAGGGCAATAGGGTGCTGACCTCTGATGCCTGATTCCTGCTTGCTCAAGCATGTTTCTTATTTCACTATTATTTATCTCAGTGCCATTATCAGAGCGTATCATTTTTACTTTCTTTCCAGTATCCATCTCAGCCAAAGCAAGAAAATTTTTAAGTTTACTGGGAACTTCAGACTTTGACTTTAGCATATAGCACACTTTGAAATGCGAAAAATCGTCCTTGAACAATAAAAAATAACGAGACCCTCCAAAGCTTTCAACCTCCATAGGTCCACACATGTCGACATGTACTAGTTGACATACTTCTTCCGATTTTGTGTTACTTAACTTGAATGGCAATCTGTGTTGTTTACCAAGCAGGCACGATTCACAGCTTACATCTCCAGTGTCTCGATATTCAATTCCGAATTTAGATAGTACACCTTTAACATGACTCATATTCTGATGGGCTAGTTTTTTATGCCATAGCATCAACGATTCATTTACACATGAAAACGCAGATTCTTGTTCCACTGTCATATTTACAGTGAAAACAGAATTGTGAGCTGATGCTTCTGCAATAAGAGTGACACGATCATTTTTAATCAACTTACACTCATTTGATTTGCCTACCATGTTATATCCCTTTTCTAAGGCTCGAGCCACTGAGAACAAATTTACTTTCAATTTAGGTACATGCAACACGTTTTGCATTACGCTGTGAATTATGTCACCATCTACAACTGCTTTAACATTGATGTCTCCGATACCACTAACTTCCAACAACGAACCATCGCCAATTTTTACATTTTTGTCACACGTTTTGTATTTACTGTACCGGTGGGTGTGTTCGTATAATTTAAATGAAGTACGAGAATAGAAAAAATCAATCGCATGTATTATTAGAGATAGGGATGGGATATCGATATCCGATAGTATCGAAATATCGATATCTAGCGTCCGATATCCGATATTTTGATATCGATATCAGCACTGGCTATAATATCGATATATCGATATTCTGACAACCGATATCGGGTCGATATCACAAACTGTGATTCACTGTTATCTTTCACTGGCGAACCGCGAAGTTCTTCTTGTGGGCATCATTCCGTTTCCGTGCTGTTGTTGGCTAAAAAGTATCCGCGTTTTTGTGTTGTGTTGAGCCCCTGTTGAAATTGAAACTTAAATTGACCATGAAGTCAGCCTCAACCTGAGTACCATCAGAGAGTCTATTTTCAAGGGCGGGGAATATTCTCACCTCGGACCGGAACAGGCTGAAGGGGGAAACTCTCTCCAAGTTACTTTTCCTGGAGAGCCTTGATGAGCGCTTCTTTTTTTGAATCCCGAAATTTACCTGTAATTCTTTTATGATTTTGCCGTTCATGTATTCTGTCCAATTTTCGTTTAGAAACATATTGAAATAAAAATTCCGTATTACATATTCATGTGTATAATTTAACTTTCCTATCAAGGCGGGAACAAAAAATAAATGAATAAATAAATAAAAATAAAGATCTGACTGAAAAATAATCAGAAGAATTTTTTTTTTTTTTTTTTTTTTTAAGAAAGGAATTTTGAACCAACAGGCTGTAGGTAGGTATCAACACTAGATGTCACTACTTTGAACCACTTCGTATTTCCAAGTCCTTCGTATTTATTCTACCATGGAATCACCTACTTTGTCCACGGTAAATTATTGACCAGTTGGTATCTTAGGTAGGAACTGCAAGTGCAAAAATGTTCGGAGAAAAGGAAATAAAATTAAAATAAGTAGGTGAAATTTAAAAAAAACGAAGTAGGAGTTTTTATAACCGATATCGATATATATCGGTTGATATCGATATTATGAAGCCGATATCTACCTGGTATCGATACCACTCTTCCGATGTCAATATCGATACCGATATCGATATCGAGCCCTCGATATCCCATCCCTAAGAGAAACCGAACAGAATAATAATTATTAACATCGACAAAACAGATGTTAAAAAGAAAAGTATCAGCTGTACTATGGGGTTGAAATTCGCCGTTGATTGGTGGCTATCCACAGCACTCCCCTAGGGATGGGATATCGAGGGCTTGATATCGATATCGGTATCGATATTGACATCGGAAGAATGGTATCGATACCAGGTAGATATCGGCTTCATAATATCGATATCAACCGATATATATCGATATCGGTTATAAAAACTTCGTTACTTCGTTTTTTTTTTTAATTTCCTTTTCTCCGAACATTTTTGCACTTGCAGTTCCTACCTAAGATACCAACTGGTCAATAATTTACCGTGGACAAAGTAGGTGATTCCATGGTAGAATAAATACGAAGGACTTGGAAATACGAAGTGGTTCAAAGTAGTGACATCTAGTGTTGATACCTACCTACAGCCTGTTGGTTCAAAATTCCTTTCTAGAAAAAAAAATTCTTCTGATTATTTTTCAGTCAGATCTTTATTTTTATTTATTTATTCATTTATTTTTTGTTCCCGCCTTGATAGGAAAGTTAAATTATACACATGAATATGTAATACGGAATTTTTATTTCAAACGAAAATTGGACAGAATACAAGAACGGCAAAATCATAAAAGAATTACAGGGAAATTTCGGGATTCAAAAAAAGAAGCGCTCATCGAGGCTCTCCAGGAAAAGTAACTTGGAGAGAGTTTCCCCCTTCAGCCTGTTCCGTTCCGAGGTGAGAATATTCCCCGGCCTTGAAAATAGCCTCTCTGATGGTACTGAGGTTGAGGTTGACTTCATGGTCAATTTAAGTTTCAATTTCAACAGGGGCTCAACACAACACAAAAACGCGGATACTTTTTAGCCAACAACAGCACGGAAACGGAATGATGCCCACAAGAAGAACTTCGCGGTTCGCCAGTGAAAGATAACAGTGAATCACAGTTTGTGATATCGACCCGATATCGGTTGTCAGAATATCGATATATCGATATTATCGCCAGTGCTGATATCGATATCAGAATATCGGATATCGGACGCTAGATATCGATATTTCGATACTATCGGATATCGATATCCCATCCCTACACTCCCCTCCCAGTGTCAACGATACCGTGTAGGGGATCGCACCCGCCGACCGCTACGCGTTTTTATTGTTGGAGCTGGTGTCGGAGCAGGGTGTGCACGTTGAACTGGATCGGGTGGTGTGGTAGGAGGGATGTAGGAGTCCTGTGATAGATTGGCGGGCACAGGAGGCAATAGAGGAGCAGCATCCGAATCTGGAGTGTGGTCAAGAAGGAAGGCTGGCTTCAGTCTGTCAATGCAGATACTCTGCTCGCCACGGGGGGTTCGTATTTTATAGACCTTGTCTGTGCGCGAGGTGACCAGGTATGGGCCATCATATGTTGGTTGCAGAGGACGTCTGACGGCGTCCTGTCGAACAAACACGTGAGAGGAGGTGAGCAGCTCTGGGTGCACGTAGATTGTCCTGGTAGTGTGATGGTGAAATGGCACTGGCTGTAGGCTTCTCAAATGGTCTCTCAAGTTAGCAACCAGAGTTGGGGCGTCAGAGGAGCGTACAGGACTTTCAAAAAAATCTAGAGGGAGGCGGACGGGTTCTCCGTAGAGTATCTCTGCAGGAGTTACTCCCAATCCTGGTATGAGGTACGAACGCAACCCAAGTAGAACTGCGGGCAGGGTTGCAACCCAGTCTTCAGACAGTTGGGCCTTCAGTGCTGATTTCAAACTGCGGTGCCACCTTTCCACAGCACCGTTGGCGCTGGGATGGTAGGCCGTTGTTAGTAGGTGATCAGCACCTAGCATGGATGAGAGACTTCGGAAAAGTTGGCAGTCGAATTGTTTGCCTCTATCGGTGGTGATGCGACGAGGGACACCGAACCGGGAGATCCATGTGGAGAGGAGAGCGGAAGCAACAGTTTCAGCCGTTATATCGTTGAGTGGCGTTACCTCTGGCCATCTGGAGAAACGGTCCACTATGGTTAACAAGTACCGTGAACCTCGAGAAATTGGTAGGGGTCCAACAATGTCCACGTTGATGTGTGTTCGTATAATTTAAATGAAGTACGAGAATAGAAAAAATCAATCGCATGTATTATTAGAGAAACCGAACAGAATAATAATTATTAACATCGACAAAACAGATGTTAAAAAGAAAAGTATCAGCTGTACTATGGGGTTGAAATTCGCCGTTGATTGGTGGCTATCCACATTACAAAAATACTCACGATGTGACGTCATATGCTCTGATGCTGCAGAATCCAAATACCACGACTCGGAGTCTTTGAGAGAGCCATCATAGAGTGCCAAACTTACGTATGCATTTTTGAATTGCTTTTCATTCCCTTCTGTCTTGCCTTGGTGGGACTCCTTAATTTCTCCCTTGCCTTTATTGGCTTCTTTATTCAATCTAATCCTGCAATACCTTATGAAATGTCCTGGCTTTTTACAATAATGGCAAAGTGGTTTCGAGCGTAACTGGCCACCATTATTGTTATTTTTATGGCTAGTAGTAGCCAACGCATGGTTCTGAGATGTCTCCTCAGTGACCCTTAATTTCCGTCTCTCCTCCTCAATGAGCAATCGAGCTGTAAGCTCATCCAGCGTTTGCTTATCTTCTGGGACTACGTCCCATGTTGTGACAAAAGAATCGTACTCGGGAGGTAAAGATGTCAGAATACGATTTAAAACCATCTTTGCTGAAATCTTCTCCCCATGTTGAGTCAAACGATTGACCAACTCAACCAATCTTGAAATGTGCATTGCTACTCCTTGATTCTGGAACTTATAGTCGAAGAATTGTTTTTGCAGCAAGTGTACACTCACCTCAGACTTCTTCTCATAAATAGCCAAATGGCTATTTATGAGAAGAATGCTAATGTTAGCTTTCCCCACATTTCGGCAGCGGGTTTGCAGGTAATTATATGCATAATAGGTTCTTCTTCCATTCTTCCAACCAAGAGTTCTTTGGCTCTATTGTCTTTGGTTTGCCATGCTGTCTTCTGCTGTTCATTTTCCTCTGGCTTCACCTCCGTACCTTCCAACACACCTATCAAGCCCTTTGACGCGGCGATAATTTCGATCTGGAATTTCCAAATGAACCAATTTGGAAGTCCCGTTAACTTATTTACAGAAACGACCGGGTTTTCCATCTCGATAGAATGGCAACGTTCTCTAAACCAAAAAGACCGACCGAGTTACTGATACGACCACGAACGACCGAGACTCCTTGCGCACAACTTGCCGAAATCGAACTATTTTCGACCGGATTCTTCACAAAAGTCCGTAACTTATTTCAAAAGAACGTTTCTGGGCTCATAACCTTTTAAGAGGGCGCCGTACGTGACAGCTCCCATAAGAAATCAATGTATCTGTCCCGCCATGTAACTCTGCCAAAACTGCACCGATTTCCTTGATTTTTTTTTCTTTTTCAAGTTAGATCAAGTCCTAGTGATCCTACTTTTGCGATTTTTGATATGACGTCCCTGAAGACAGCCATCATCTCATGAAGTTGGTATTCCGAGAGAGATGGGAGGTTGCCCCAGTTGGATGGTTGTTTCTTCCTTATATGAAGTGATATGGAAATTGTGCTCCGTAGGATCTCTTTTTCAGATCCTAAGCTTCAATTTGAGTGCTCAAGCGATAAAAACGGTTCATTTTTGGGGATGTGGTGTCCCGGGAAAAATTGACATCTGATATTGAAGCAGTTTGAATGGCGAGACACAGGCGGGAACGCCAGTAGTTCAGCCCTTTACCGCTAGATCCCGCTGACTGAGGAATGTGAGATAGGGCTACTTCTCAAGTACCTGCGGTCCCATAATCCCTATACCTACCAGTCAAACAGAGGTGCAGACTCTTCTGAAAGCAAAAGTTGTTCTGCATGGGTTTCCCAAATCCCAATAGCGTTGTGGGGGTTATCTGGAAGAGTTGAAGTCATTATTGGGAAAAAGGGCCACGTCATTCATGACTTGGCCGGTCCCTACTCTCTGTTGTGAAAGGGCGAGGGAAGATAAATTAATAAATGAGTCATTACAGTTGAGTTTACTACAGCCAACATGCCCGAAAATAGTTTTTTGACATTTTGCGTCAAATCCGCCTACACAATAGAAAAGAGGGCCCATTGGGAAAAACTCTGCAAATTCTTGACACAACGGTTTATTATCTTCCTTGTGCAGATCACCCTTCTGTCTATACCAGACTGTGTTGCAAATCGGCACCATACCATATTCTCACCGTACTCATACCATACCATACGAATTTCTTTCCTATCATACCATACTGTACTATACCAAATCATACATACAATAATATACCATACCATACTCATACCATGTCATACAAACCGAGTGAATATTGAAATGTCATCCATTTCTGACCTATATTTAAAATTTCAAGTATCTAGCTCATCATCAAAATTTAATTTGTTTAAACAAATAGGTATTATTTAAACAATTTTACAGACAAGAAACCGAGTGAATATTGCATTGTGATCCAGTTCTGACCTATATTTAAAATTTCAAGTATCTAGCTCATCATCAAAATTTAATTTGTTTAAACAAATAGGTATTATTTAAACAATTTTACAGATGAGAAACCGGGTGAATATTGCAATGTGGTCTATCCCCGACTCACGGTTAAAATTTCTAGACTGTAGTTTACCGGGAAGATGAAAAAAGGTAGTTTTACTCTGGGCGTCTGGAGGTTGACCCACGTAGCGGCCGTTTTCGACGCGAAAGTTTAGTGTTTTTCCTAAACCTTTGCGCGCTCACTGTGAACGAACGGCTGGTCGCACAAAAATCCAATTGGTCTTAAAAGATTCGTAATTTTTCAGGTCATTCAAAAGTGAACTACACATCACATGGTTCAGTTGAATATTGTGAGATATGACATTGTCGAAATTTTGAATTTCATTTTGAACCCCTTCCCCTTGACCTAGGGTTATGAAAAGTTTCGAGGACCATTGTGGGGCTGGTCCAAACCCAGAAACCGAATTTCGTAATTTTATCTCAACGCTAACTGGGCAAAGTGGCGCGGACGGCGTACGGCGGACGGACGGATTTTTTTTTTATTCGATTTTCTGAATCTACGTTTTTTTCTTTGGGCGATTCCAATGGTTCATTATCGAAGATAATAAACCAAAAACTCTGCAAATTCTTGACACAACGGTATTATCTTCAGTGTGTGTGGTTTAGGTTGACCGTCAGTAAGAATGATGTTGAGGGATGTCGAGGGTCGGTCAAATGAAAATTGATTTATGTGCCAACGTTTCGAAGAATATATTTCTTCATCTTCAGGGCAGGTTATGAAATGGAGTTAAACTCCAACAGGGAACTCCAACTTCGAAACGTTGGCACATAAATCAATTTTCATTTGACCGACCCTCGACATCCCTCAACATCTTTATTATCTTCTTTGTACAGATCACCCTTCACATTATTATTATTATATTATTTTTACATTGGACATGAAATTCTAACTTTGACTTGTGTATTTTATAATATGTGTTGTAGGTAACTTTTTACTCCTCCAGAACTCGCTTGTCGTTTTAGGCTACTACTAGGAATTGCAAAAGTAGGTACATACAAAGGTAGCCAAGTCGTGGAGATTATTCATTAAACAAAACAGTGCTACAATTTACTGAAAAATATTGATATAATTGACATAATATATTATATTCATAGATTCAATTTCACATTATCACGATACGTACCTACTTATAAATTATTCATTTATATCTTTTTGTACATTGATGTTGAGGGATGTCATCCCTCAACATCATTCTTACTGACGGTCAAACTAAATCACACACACTCTTTTTTTGTACATTGTTTTGCACCTACGAAATCAGGGGATTCTCTAATCGGCATGTTCCTTGATACTCGGGGATCCAAAATTTCAGGTAGGACACAATTAAAATAAAAGTTTTCAAGGGTAGGCACCATTGTATCCCAAAATCTTTGGTCCCTCTCAATACGCTCTACCCTAATCGCTTGTAGGGTCCAGGCACAAAAAATGCAATATGACCTGCTGGCAATTGCCAGCTGGCCCTGGATTTGGTAGTAATATTTGTGTTTTTTATTAAAAACCCATCCTCCTTTCTTATCACTTATCCAATAATTTATTTTTTTCGTCTTCAATCCTTCTTCTATTGTCGTACTGGCACACGAGGATGGACATTTTATTTCTACGATGCCGTCATCGCCAATGAGACCGTCAGGTGTTGCACCCAAAAATTGATTTTGAAAGTGTTTTTTTCCCAAGAGACCCAGATGTGTTTTTCCCAAGGTGATACCCTAGGAGATTAGAAAGCCTGTTTAGGTTTTAACGGGATAACGGGAGAATATCAGATTTTGAAAGTACGTTTTTCCCAAGTGACGGTAATTATCCAGATAAATAGTATTTATTAACTCGGTATTTGAAAACCATGTGCTGTTTGAATCAGCTGGGTCAGTTTGAACCAACAAATTTTGAGGGGGGGGGGGGGTTAAAAAATTTTTCTTTGGGCGATTCCAATGGTTCATTATCGAAGATGATAAACCAAAATACTATTTGAATGGTTTCCTAACAAAAATGTTTGTGAATTCAATGATGATTCTAAAAAAAAGAAGAAATGGGTAATGACTA